>PVJN01002086.1:80359-118587 GCA_004026805.1 Lasiurus borealis | reverse complement strand
TTTATTGATTTTTTACAGAGAGGAAGGGAGAGGGATAGAGAGTTAGAAACATGGATGAGAGAGAAACATCCATCAGCCGCCTCCTGCACGCCCCCCACTGGAGATGTGCCCGCAACCAAGGCACATGCCCTTGACCGGAATCGAATCTGGGACCCTTCAGTCCGCAGACCGACGCTCTATCCACTGAGCCACACCGGTTTCAGCCTGCTTCTGTTTTTTCAAGAAGAGTAAATATTTGCCTGGTTGTCTCAGTTGCGATGTCTCTAATCAGACATAAGTGTATACAGTCTGTAGCCAAATCCTATCCTAATCCTTAGACTACAAAAATCTCTGTAGCGTAAATGTGTCTTGTCTTCTGTGCTATGTGGCCAGATACGCTTTCTGAGTATCTGCTCATAATGCTATTGATATAAAAGGCATTTCACTTTATGACCTATTTTTATTTCTGGTGACCACAGAAACACACTCCTCACCTCTTGCCAAATTCTGAAACCTTCTTGACTATAGATTCCTGGATCCTAGTACTTTCATTGGCCTCGGGTCCTGACTGTCTTTTCCCATTTTAAGGTCGCCCTGGCCTTCCATGTTCTGTGGGGTAGTCCCGCCCAGCAAAGCCCATGTCTCAGCTTCTCCACATCTTTTGGCCAACTCACCTCTCCTGCCAAATCTTTGCCCCAGTCTTTTGTCTAATAACCTTCCAGCGATTGCATGCTGGACTGCCGGTGAATGAACAGTCTTTTGTTGCGTTAGGAAGCACGAGGACTTAAAAATGCTGAGGCCTCATCCCCTCAGCGGGAAGATAAAGACTTGTGACATTGGGGAAGGGGAGGTGCACAGAGCCTGCCTCGTGCTGGTATGTATCACTTTCACTGGCGGTTTAATTAGTTAGCGTCCAGCACAAGGTCAGCCGAGGAGAAAGGATGCCCGAACCTGCAGCCTCGCTGTATAACCAGGAAGCAAAATCAATGAGACGCGCGCGAACATTAGCAGTCTTCGCCACAGATCTATCTCCCGTGGGACGCTCTGACTTTCCTTCTTTTGTGCTCTCTGTCTTTCTGAAATATTCAGGAGGTGGGCATGAAGGCCAGGGATGGGGGCAACGCAGGCGCTTTTAAGAAGAGATCTTTTTTCCATTTTGTAGTTAACAGTGTGGTGGGTAACAAAATAATTGGTTGACGACAGATATGGAAAAACGTGTGTATGCGCACAGGTGCTCAGGTAGAACTCACGTGTGCATCTGTGTGTAAGAAGTTTTGAAGAGGTCAGGGAGTTTGAGGATATGATTATTTAAAATATGTTTCTTATTATTTTAAAGATATTTTTAGAAAAAATGAATAGCCAAGACCTAAGTGAAGCATTTGACCCAATTCTAATACTTTTTTTTCTAAATTCAAAAATAGATATTGTTTTATTTAAGTGTTTTTTATGTAATAATAACAATATGCTCATTGGAGAAAGTACAATAGGCAAAAAAATTATTATAGTAAAAAATTTCAAATATGCCATCTAGCCCTAACAACTGCTAGCATTTTAGTAATTACTTAACAATTTTCTTTCTATGACTACATTTCATCATCATAGTTAAAATATGCTGCTTACCCAAAATGCTTTATAGTAATTTTTACAACATATTACATGTCACTACATTAATGCTTACTCATAAAATATAACTTTTAATGCCTGCAAGGTCTTCTATCATATATATATATATATATATATATATATATATATATATATATATATAAAATCTTGATGTGGTTTCAAATACTCCCTTGTTGAAAATGAGACAATTTTTCATTGTTTTATTGTCAAAAATTATCCTCTGGCTAAGCCTCTCTTTGCATAATTTTTGTCCATGTGTCTTACTAATCAATCAAATGGTATGAACACATTTAAGTTTAATATAGAACTTATTTTCTATGAAGATTTAGTACTTATACTCTCACTAGGAGACTGTCTATTTCATTAGATTAACAAGTAAATGAATATATTCACTCTTAAATCTGCTAATCAGGCAGGCCAGGCAAAAGGAAATCTTGTTAGAGAAAATACTAGACCTAATTATTCATGAAACAGAAAGTTGTCCTTATACTCTGTAAAAGCCTAAGCAACTGTGACCACCAAAAAAACTGAACAGATGGGGCGACCAGGCTGGCAAGGGAGGCAGTTGGGGGTGATCAGGTTGGCAGGGGGGGTCAATGAGGGGTAACCGGGCCAGCAGAGGGGGTCAGTGAGGGGTGACCAGGCTGGTGAGGGGAATAGTGGGTGGCAACCAGACTGGCAGGGGGGCAGTAAGGGTGACCAGGCCAGCAGGGGCTTTGGGGGGCAGTTGGGGGTGACCAGGCTAGCAGGGGGACCAGTTGGGGGTGATTAGGCAGGCAGGCAAGTGAGAAGTTAGGACCCAGTGGTCCTGGATTATGAGAGGGATGTCCTGGATTGGAGAGGGTGCAGGCTGGGCTGAGGGGAAACCCTCCCTCCCCCACCCACCCCCGTGCATGAGTTTTGTGCACCGGGCCTCTAGTGTATTTACAAAACATTCACAATTCTTTTATTGTGACTTATACGCTTACATCCATTTTCTGCTTTTCTGTGTGGCACCATATTGATTGACAAGCTATATATATACCTATCATGTTATCAAATATTTTCTAAAATTTCTCAAATGTTCATATATTTTTCTATTATTTTGATTCCTTCCATATTGAAATGTAGATCATGTTTTTATGGCCTTTATTACTCTTCATTTACTTGTATTTAGTTTTTATGGTTTTTTGATAATAGAGACATTTTAAAATCATATATATTTATCTCTTCTCTCACTTGCAATTTAGAAGTCTTCCTTCTTCTCCAAGACATTTGGAAATGCTTGTTACTATGTCCTTCTAATTTTATACACGTCTTTCTTACCCCCACGTAATCCCTTACTGTATTTTGTATGTGAGATAAGAATGCAAGTGGATTGTTTCCAAATATCCGTGCCCAGATTTTTGGAGACATCTTTTTATCACATTTAACACTCTTACGCAACGGTGTCGGATTGCCTTCTGTTCACCCCTCGGTTAGAGGTGGGGGTCGCACTTCAGGCTGCGGGGTTGAACAAGCATAGGACATTCAACTCCAGACAGAGGAGCTGGACAGCTGGGTATTAGTCACACTCACCCCCAGGCCAGGGCAGAGCCACACAGGACCAGGCAGAGGTTGCCCTTGGAAACAGTGAAAAGGCAGAGGCCATGGAGGCGGGCTTTGTGGTGTCAGAAGGGTGAGCTTCTCCTGGTTCCCTTGGATGGATGTGATTGGCTTCTTTGAGTATTGCCGCAGGTTGGCAGAGAACTGAAACTTGCTACTCAGACAAGTGGGAATTGCACTTGATCCTTCTCATGGGAAGAGGGGGGGAGGGGGGGGTATTTGGCCAGGGAGTCTTTTCCATGAGGGGAAAGGAGTGACTTATGTCAAGGCACATGTGATATCGCAATGAGTTGGTTAGTACCCACTTTAACATTCTTCTCTGAACTGCACACACTTCCTCTCTCTTTGTTTTCCTGTTTCTCTGTCTTTATCTCTCTCTCTTTTATATATGATCATTTAAATATTTCTAAACAGAAGTGGTGCTGTGGGAATAGGCTTGAAGCTGTTTTCAAGGAGCAGTTTGAACGGAGGTCTAGGTATCTTCAGAAAAAAGGGTGTGTGTGTGTGTGTGTGTGTGTGTGTGTGTGTGTGTGTGTGTGTGTCTTGTTGTTGTTGTTGAAGAGAAGGACAATAAGGGCCAATTCATCATTTACACATCAAACCAGTGGCTGCTGCGTGAGAGCAGGGCAGGGCCAGCGGTGAGGGTGACGTGACAGTAATCCTGGGCAAAGGCCTGGCTTCGTGAACCCTCCCGAGCTCCGAAACACGGCTTCGCAAAGTCTCTGATTTTTTGGTGAACAATCTCTTCCCTTTCATTATCTCTAAGCTGAGATGTTAAAATCCAGCTTCCATAAAAAGGCTCTGATTTTAAATCAATATGCACTGCTTAGTTTTTCTGTTCGCGATTCCAAAGTAGCAATTTATGAAGCTAAGAGCAGCCTGTCTGAGCTTCTACAGTGGCTTAGCTCACATCGTTTAATTTATACTTTACGGGGGCCTCACATGTATTCCCATTTCCAATTCAAGGCACAGTGATACTGGGGAGAATGCGGGGTGTTTCTTCCTTTCCCAAAACATGCTGCCATCTCTCTGACATTTGTTTCCATACACAATTCATACAATCAGTTAATTCAATGAGTTACATGTAAAAAATAAAATTAAAAAAGGTTGTGCTCAACTTTCTTTTGAATGTCATAGTTTTCAGTGAGTGCCAATAGCTGTGTAAAACTACTTTATATGAAGAGAGAATATTCTAGCAAATACACCAGAGTTCACTCATTCCGTCCTCCCACTGCCCTGCTGGCCTTCGGCTAGTCTTGCTTCCTTTTGCTTCCAGTGCCTAGAAGAATGAATGGCTGGCTCACAGCAAGAGCTGAAGGGATAAGTTATGTTGTTGTTAATCTTCACCCAAGGATGTTTTTCCATTGATTTTTAGAGAGAGCGGGAGAGAGAGAAGAGATTGAGAGAAATATAAGTGTGAGAGAAACAAATGGATGGGTTGCCTCCTTCAGGAGCCCTAACCAGGACCCACCTGGGCCAGGAAGGAGCCTGCAACCAAGGTAGAGGCCCTTGCCTGGAATGGAACCTGGGACCCTTTGGTCCACAGGCTGATGCTCTATCCACTGAGCCAAGCCAGATAGAGGAAGGATGATGTGTTTTGAGTGACATGAATGAATGTCATTAACCATTGAAACCTTTATTAACAGGACACATTAAAATAAATCAAAGAGCTATAGAAGTACAAGGTGCTGTGTTACTAACAAGGCAACAATAGCAATGCTCTGCTTTTTATCAGTATTCAATAAATTGTTTTAGAAATATTAAACCTGCTGCTGAAATTGATTGGCCTGTCACTGTACTCATTCTTGTATTAGAAAAATGGATCCATTGCTTCTCTTCCACCTTGTTTTCTAAATCACTGACTTAATCCCCTGCTTCATCCAACTTACTGGTTTATTCCTTCTAGTGTGTTCTTTATGTTTGACTAGTTCTTTTCTATGGCCTCTGTGTCCTTGTTCATGTTTACTCTCTCTCTGCTGAAGTTCTTATTGATTTCACCCATTCTTCCCCTACGTTCCTTGGGCGTACTTTTAACCAATGTTTTGAACTCTAAGTCTGACAACTTGCTTGCCACTCTTTCATTTAGCTCTTTTTGTGGAGATTTTTCCTGTTCTTCCTAGTGGGGCGTGTTTCTTTGTCTCCCCATTTTGGCTGCCTTGCTGTGTCTGTTTCATGGTTACAGCATGGAGGGACCTGCAGAGTAGTGTGCTGAGTGAAATAAGCCAGTCAGAGAAAGACAAATACCACAGGATTTCACTTATAGGTGGAATCTAAGGAACAAAATAAACAAACAAGCAAAATAGAAACAGACTCATGCTGGAGGGGTGCTGGGTGGAAAAGGTGAATATATTAAGCAAAAAAATAAAATAAAATAAAATAAAATACCCTTGTAGACAAAAGCCTGGTCATTAACAGAGGGAAATGGTTCGGTTAGGGGGAGGCAAGAGGAGGTGAAGAGGGGGTAAACGGTGATGAAAGAGACATGATGGGGTGTGAACACAAGATATAATATACAGATAATAGATTATAGAATTGTACACTTTAAAACTTCATGATTACATGAACCAAGGTAACCCCAATACATTCAATTAAAACGATGATGTACTTAAAATTCTCCACTAATGTATACCCAGTAGCTACACTGGTTTTCAACAAAGAAAAGGAAAGAACTTACAAGGAAAATGATCTCTAGCGTTTCGCCTTAGTTATTTCTTCCAACAGATTTAATTACCAGGAGCAGAGAGAGAAGCATTTGGATGAAGGTGATCAGTTTTCCCGCTCTCCCGTGTACTTCCTTCACACCTTCCACAATCAGGACAATGCTAATGGGGCAATAAGCATGGACTTTCCCTCAGAGGTTTCCATGAGACGGCGGGCCTCATTCATTAAAGGCTGGTTACCCATAAAAACTAAGCTGGAGGCATAGAGAAGAATGCGATCCCTCACACAAGGAATTAGCTAGAATTAATTATTCAAATAATAGGTCCACGTCAGTGCAAACATTGGATTATATGTATATATTTTTTACCCTTTATGAGTAACTGTAACCCTAAAATGAAATCCTAGTTTCTTTAAACATGTCTTATTGGCACATTTCATTTTGAAATCACCGACCTGTCCCTGCTTGTGAATTGAGATGTACAAAATTGCTCCTGGTCTAAAGAAACTCTTAAAGAAGCTTGCAGGAGGTCTGGGATAAAACACATGTGTTTTCTGAGAAAGTTAACACAGCCCTGTCACTAGTCATTGACAAGACGAAAAGTGTTTTTCAGATGTCTACTGTGTGTAAAGCCCTGGAGAAAGGCATGAGAAAAGAGAGGTTAAAACCTCATCAGATTCACCAATAAGACACAAAACTAAAAGAAAAAAAAAAAGGACACAAAATCAGGCTTGAGGAAGTATATCCAGTTTTCTAAAACATTAGCACCAACTTTGTATTAGGTTGTGCAGATTAACCACAAATTATGTGAATTTGGAATTGACTCTAACCAGCTGAACTGCAATAAGGTTCGTGTGTGTGTGAAGACGATAGACACAGGCTTCTGAAACTCTCACACTGCATCAACTGAGCACTGAACTGTGGTTCTCAACAGGCACCCATCTGGGAGAAGAGGCAGAAAAGATACTTTGAAGAAACCCGTGTATCTGATACTCAGCATCACAGACTTTTAAAGGTGAACTAGATGAATTGTTCTGAAATGATCGTATTGGCTTCATGGTCTACATTTCTAATAATGACTCTTATTTGTGCCAGTAGTTCTGCCTGAGCGCTGAACAACATACTGTGAGTAAAATGTTTGCTAAGCAAAGAAAGAACATTGGACTTTAGATAAATACATTACCCAACTTAAAATCTGCAAACAAATTGGTAATATTGTCATAAACTTATGCAAGCTGATTTCAGGACAAGTGTCATTTCTTTTAATTTTATTATTATTATTATTATTATTATTATTATTTAATCCTCAACTGAGGACATCCTGCATGCTTAGATGGAGGAAGAGAGGGGAGAGAGAGAGAGAGAAAGAGAGAGAGAAAGAGAGAGAAAAACATCTCATGGTTGTATACACACATGCTGCAACCAGGAACCACACCCACAACCCAGGTACGTTCCCTGACGGGGAATCAAACAGTGACCTTTCAGTGTACAGGAGGACCCTCAGCCAATGAGCCACCCTCCAGGCTCAAGTGACATCTTTAGATTCCAAATTCAAAACAATTTCCCCACTCATCTCAAGCCACCCCACCCCAATCCTCTCTTAAGAAATCACGTGTCTGTGTACCTTGGTTGAGAAGGAAGACGGAAGGACAGAAGTCTCAATGGACAGACAGGGTAAGGAAGTCCTCAGGGTTCACTGGACAAGCGACATGGAGGTTTGACATCTTGGCCGTGTTTCTACCCGAGGCCCAGAGCGCCACGTATGGTGGCTGGGGTGGAGAGGCCGCTGTGGAGCAGACCTCAGACACAGGGCAGCGGGGGAACAGGCCAGAGGAGAGACGGGGGGACCCCAGAGAGGAGATTTCCAAGGAGCCAGACTAAAAAAACAGTGAATTCTAAAAGCCACCAAGGACGAGCATCCTATTAACAATCACCCTCTTACATGTTATTCCACCTCCAGGGACATACTCTCTGAGCAGAACGTGTACAGAGACGGCTCCAGTTTATGTCATCAAAACCATCCACACATCATGGTTCATGTCTAACATATACAGCATCACTGCCCGGTAAAGCACATTAAGTAGACTATGTCTACCCTCCCTGATTTTACCTGTGAGTGGGCCACACCTTAACAGAAGAGCATAGGGTGAGAGCTCACGCAGACATACACCTGCGGGATGCACACACACACACACACACACACACACACACACACACCCATCAGGTGTGCTAGACACAGGCACAGGACTCAGGAGAGGCTGAAAGAAGTCTCCCTCGCCCCTCCCATTGTCTCCACAGGGGAAGCAAGTGTGAGGGTCTCCATCAGGACCCGACAGTGGAGTGGGGGGACGAGGAGACCCCGCCTTGCACATCCACATCCCTCCGGCCTGCCTTCCCCAGCCTGAGCGGGAAGCGCCGTGCGTTTGGTTTTGTTCCTCCAGCAGATGCTCTCTCCCGGCGACCCCGCGCCTCTGCTCTGTGATGCAGCTCCGCCGGCGGAAGCCAAGGTCAGCAGACGCCCTTTGTTCTAGTTAGATCGCAGACTTCAAAGGCGCGCTCTCCTGAGAGGCACCCGCTCGGAGGAAGCCTCGGATAATATTAGATAACCAGCGCGCGTGCAGGTGGGGAAGGTCCCGGAGGGGGGAAACCCGGTTCAAGTTCATGGTCGCTCTGTCACAAGCATTTTTCTTCGCTCGGGAAGGAGCCTTGGGAGTGGAGAGACACTCTTCTACTGGCGTCTGGGTCGCTGCGGCTGCCAACGCGGACTGTAGCTCCCCAGATGAGCAGCGCACCCCCACCCTGACCCCCCACCCTGACCCCCACCCCACGGCACCAGGGCTGCAGGCGGGGCCAGGACGGAGTGGAACAGGATGCGTGTGGCTCTGAATGACCAGACACGGGCACGGGATTTGCTGGCAGGAGTGGGCAGCCGCCTGGAGGACTCACACATGTTGGTTGACACCCCAGGAAGGGGGCACTTCAGTTTGGGGGCAGCAGGTTGAGGGGCCAAAGGAAAAGGATGCTTTCCCGGTTAACGTGCATGCATCAGCCAGCCAGGCCGCCCTGTTCCCCTGATCCCTGCACCCCCTCCTGCTCCTGACCCTCAGTCACTCATCATCGCGTGTCACGAGTAAGATGAGCTCCAAGCAGCCTCGTTGCCGGGCAGATGGAAGGTCCATTAAGGCACCTTGAACCCTGAGTGGGGAAGGGGAATCGGGAAGATCGATGAGCTGGAAATCAAGCTCCGTGGAGAAAGCGGGGCTGCGTGTGACACGTGCACCCCTTCTTCCTGGTTGGGGAGGGGGGTTGGGTTAACCTCTGCCCATGGCAGGGGCATCCGTGTCTCCTGCCGATTCATCTTCGGTGCGTCTTGCGTGCAGCAGCGACGTGGCTCTCTGCAGGAGGAAGCAGCTGCTGGAGAAAGCTGCATCTTCAATTATGCATGAGCCGCTTTCCTTGGTGCCGGCCGCGGCAAGCCCACTTGTTACGGGATGATATATTTTTTAATTACCTTCATCTGCCTGCTGCTCGGAAGGTTGTCCTGGGCTCGCTCTCTGGAGGCCTGTTAGCCAATGACCCGGCCCGGTTATGGGTTTCCCTCCCCGGGGCAGGACCGATGGATGCACTTTGCTCATGCACTCGTGTCCGGGTGAACTCCCACCCTGTCTCACACCTATGGCGCCACCTCGCCCCACTCCCTCCGCTCCGGTCCCTTCATTGTTCTACCTGCTTCCCTGCCTCTGCAGGCTCAGTCCCCAGCTCCTTCCCCCACTCACTCTGCCTCCCTGTAACTGGTTTTTCCATCTCGCTCTGCATAGGTCTCTCATCTTCAAAACCGCATCATGCTAACGCATCTGCAGGTGCAGAAATGCTCTGTGGCTGCGCATGTATGTTTCTACTTATACAGTGGTACCTCGAGATGCGAGTTTAATTCGTTCCGTAACTTTGAGGCATGGGAAACTATGAGATGCTTGAGTCGCGGTAAACGGGTGGGTCATGTGCAGCCGGCCGATCCATGGGATGACTCCTATCTTAAATGTTGCTCGTATTTCAAAGCAAAAATCGCTCGCTCAATGGCTCATATCTCAAAAATCTCATATGGTAGGGCACTCGTATCTTGAGGTACCACTGTGTCTACCTAAAATATGACAAACCAATATGGACACATTTTAAAGTTAGACCGGACATCTATATGTATAAAAGCCTCAGCGGCTTTCTGACCATTCGACTGTCCGGCCGTTACCTATGACACGCCATGACCACCATGGGGCAGATGCTCAGTGCAGGAGCTAGCAAGCTCTGGTGACTTGGCAGCTGCGGTTCCTGGGTGACGCACCCAGAACTAGAGAGGAGGGAGCCCAAGTCTGGGGTGTGTGATACCCAAGAACTGCCCTCTCACAACCTGGGACCCCTCAGGCAATGTTGAGACCGGGTTTTGGCCCAATCCTCACAGGCCAGGCTGAGGGACACCCTCCCCCCAACCCCCATGCACGAATCTGTGCACCAGGCCTCTAGCTTGTTTTTTTTTTAATAATAAAATAGGACTTTAATTCAGCATTAGACTCTATGAGTTCCCTTGCTTTACCATTTCCCTGGTGTCACATCACCAAAACATGGTTTATGCAATATGTTCAAGATTCCCTGTGCCTACCATGTTTTCAAGACACCAGATCATGCCGAGGATCTCGATCAGTTAGGCGATAGGTGATTGTCAGCCTCCCCTGACAACCTCGAAGAACTTGCTATCCTTACTAACATCCAGGATAATGACCTACAATTGCCTACGTTCACCCACTAGGAAGTCTGTAGCAGGAATTAAAGATAATCAGGGAGCAACTAAACCCTGACGAATGGAAAGCCCAAGGAAATGAGAAAAGAAACAAGTGCTGTTAACGGGTTTGTGTGGCTTTTCCCTAAAGTAAACAGTGATTTTGCTCAGGTTTGCTGACTTGATCCTTCTCTCACACGGCAGACAGAAAGATGAGGAAGAATAGTGATAGGACATTTTTGGGTCAATGAACAAGTGAACAGACTATAGATCATTCAAACGGAAATGCATTCCCTAACTTACCGGTCCCAGGAGGATGAAGAAGAGAACAGTCAATGGTCCCTGTAGCTGTCATTATGTCTCCACCATTAGAGACATTCATCTCTGTCACTTCTGAACAGGGAAACTTCAGTGGAAGGGCCATAGGGCAAAAATGCTTGGTCTTCAACACCTTATTAGGAAGTTGGTATAAGTGTGATCACCAAATTACATAAGGGCCTTAAACTTCCACCAGAAAGAAGAGGGAAAATCACTTGGTTACCAAGATGGAAGCAAGAATCTCTGCCGAAACCTGTTTGGCTCAATGGATAGAGCATCGGGCTGGGGACTGAAAGGTCCCAGGTTCAATTCCAGTCAAGGGCATGTACATTGGTTGTGGGCACATCCCCAGTAGGGGGCATGCAGGAGGCGGCTGATCGATGTCTCTCTCTCATCGATGTTTCTGGCTTTCTATTCCTTTCCCTTCCTCTCTGTGAAAAATTAATAAAATATATTTTTTTAAAAAAAGAATCTTTAACCCTGAGTCAATCTAGAAAAACACCAACTGGAGAATGTGGTGTTGAGTGTGGGAGTGGCATTTGGGGAAGAGGCTGGGAGTTGAGATAAAAGCCCATCGGCTGAGATAAGCAGATCAACATTTCTCATCACCCCACCATCATCAACTCTTTTCTCCATGTTCGCTTGCTGTCTTTTCTTCTCTGCTTCTCCCCTAGGTTTTGTTTTCATTACTGGTAATTTTAATGACATTTCCTTTATAAATCATACTAGAGGCCCAATGCACGAAATTCGTGCATGGGGGTGGGGGTCCCCCTCAGCCCAGCCTGCACCCTCTCCAATCCAGGTGGCTTATTTATGAGAAACGTTGCTTCTCAGTGTCTTTTGTAAGCAGCATAGGTGTTTATTCCATCATATATTCCAAAACATTCATTAGGAACCTACACAGTGACAGAACTCATTGTGAGTAAAGACAACAAAAAGAGGGCCCTGCTCTCAGGAAACTTAAATTCTACCGAGTTAGAAAACAGCAGGTGGAAAATAAGACACGAGTATTTCAAGGCGTGATCAAGGTTATGAAGAAAATGCCGGAGTCATGTGACTGGAAGGGGGTGAGCTGCTAGAGGAGAAGATGAAGGCGTGGCTATGCAGGAGCCTGTCTGATGAAACCCAGGGGGACAAGGTGTTCTGTGCCCCAAGAAAGTGAGCCTGAGGCAGGAATGGGGTGATCTGTTCAAGGAAAGGGTGCCTGGGTGCTGGGCATGGAGAGAGGCGGCGGGAAGACCGGACGAGTCCAGCTGCCCCTGGGCCCTGCAGCTCCTGGTGAGGATTTGGAACGCGGATCTCATTTAACCAAAAGCCTTGGGGGCTTTTTCAGACGCTTTTTAACATCACAGACTGGCCCCACTTCTACCCTATCTTTATTTACAAGAAGAAAGAGTCAGAACAATGAACGTGAAGTAAAAGACCATACAGTGGCACCCCGAGATACAAGTTTAATTCGTTCCGTAACCTTGAGGCGTGGGAAACTATGAGACGCTTGAGTGGCAGTAAACTGGTGGGTTGTGTGCAGCTGGCCGATCTGCGCGATGACTCCTATCTCAAATGTTGCTCGTATTTCAAAGCAAAAATCGCTCGCTCAACGGCTCGTATCTCAAAAATCTCGTATGTTAGGGCACTCGTATCTCGAGGTGCCGCTGTCTTGTGACTGCCTTTGGTCATAGAGGTAAACTCCCAGCTCTGTCCTTTCTCCTTCACACGCTGCCCCTGGGTGTCCGCTGTTTCTGGGGGGGAAGCCATGGTGAGAAGTTGGAAGGGGAAGATTCCTTGGAGAGGAGGAAAGCTGGGAGCACATTCCTGGCACTGGGCTAAAGGCTCTGATCTGGATTCCCCCCCCCCACTCCCTCTTTTCCTGTCCAGTGGGAAAATGGGAGGGGTAACTCATCGGTGGAAGAGCCAAGTTCAATCTGTTTTCCCTGCGAATCCCACAAAGCTGGAACCAGGACGGGGGTCACGCTTGTCTAGTTCCCTCCGCGTGTGTGTCTGAACAGAGAGAAAATCAATGTCGGGATAGAAACCAGCTTTTAGAGAGGAAAAGAGAAGGTGGTGGTGGGGAGAAATGTAAGAAAGAAAGGGGGGTTTAAGATTTTAAGCTTATAGCCGGATCCAGTTTGGCTCAGTGGATAGAGCATCAGTCTGCAGACTGAAAGGTCCTGGGTTCGATTCCAGTCAAAGGCATGTATCTTGGTTGCAGGCACATCCCCCATAGAGGGCATGCAGAAGGTGGCTGATCGATGTCTCTCTCATCGATGTTTCTAACTCTCTATCCCTCTCCCTTCCTCTCTGTAGAAAATCAATAAAATATATTTAAAAAAAAAAAAGATTTTAAGATTATAAAAGAGATGGCCAAAAAAATATTTTCAATCTAGTTTAGGGTTTTGTATGCCAGGAATAATCACTTCACCAATAAACGCTGAGTGTCATAGAAAACCCACACGTCGGGGCGTGGCTTGGAAATGCGTCTGGGATTTGGGTGTGAGACTATGAATCTACCTTTTCTCCGAGGAGCCAGAGACGCCGAGAACGGGAAGGACTGAAAAAGAGGTAAAGGAAACGGCTCTGGCAAAGGTGAGACGCTCGATGCACTTGTTAAAATTAAACACAAAGAAAGACCTGACTCCGGAATTCCCTGGACAGACAAAACCGTTTAAGCTCCACCAGCAAAGGCAAGCTAGCGCAGGCCGGGAACAGAACTGAGACTTCACTGAGGTTATTTCTTGTGTGTCTTCTCTGATCATAAAAGGAACCCCCTAAAAACAGTGCCAAACCCGCTACACCTGACCCATCCCTGCCAATGGACACCTCATGATAATAACCCCATTGTTACTATATAAGCCTCCCTGCCTCCTCTCGGTGTTTACTTAAAAGCTCCCAGTTTATATGTACAATAAACTCTTGCTAAATTCTACTTTGTTGACCTCATGGTTGAAATTTTTTTTAAATATATTTCATTGCCTTTTTACAGAGAGGAAGGGAGAGAGATAGAGAGCTAGAAACATCAATGAGAGAGAAACATTGATCAGCTGCCTTTTGCACGCCCCCCATGGGGATGTGTCTGCAACCAAGGCACATGCCCTTGACCAGAATCGAACCTGGGACCTTTCAGTCTGCAGGCTGATGCTCTATCCACGGAGCCAAACCAGTTTCGGCTAGTGGTTTAAATTTTGCCATTTCTGGATTTCTGACACACTTGAAGCAGAAAAATTGCCAAAGATTCATAATATTCCTTATGGTGATTTGTAAAAACTGTGCTGTGGCTGTGTTGTGTGTGGTTGTAAATATATTGATAGACAATGAGTCTAAAGAAAAGAGTGGGCCTGGCCAGTGTGGCTCAGTGGTTGAGCATCCACCTATGAAGCAGGAGGTCAGCATTCCATTCCCGGTTAGAGCACATGCCCTGGTTGCCAGCTCGATCCCCAGTGGGGGGCGTGCAAGAGGCAGCTGGTCTCTCTCTAACCACGCTTTTGCAGATCCTGGGAGCGTCTCTGTGCCTGAGTTTTATTACGTGTATCTCAAGCACACTCTTCCCGTTCACACCCTTTGCTGAAATCCGGTTATTTTCAAGCTTTCGGAGCCCATTCCCGTGCCACCTCTTTGCACCCTCAGGCCTTTGAGCTGAGCTGCCCCTGTGGGGTCCATGCCTGGCAGTGGTGGGCGGGTGGCCATGCTCTCTGTGCCCGCCTTTGTGTTGGCAGAAGCGCTGAGGCCTGTGCCCGCTGCCAGGTCTGGCGGAAGGCAGCCTCGGGGATCAAAAGTCATTAGCGGGAGCGGCTGGGCAGACGGGCAGGTGATTGTGTAACGCTCTCGTCCTGGGAAAGTAGGCTAAGGCGGGGTGGCGGGTGCCAATAGATGATCACCAAGTGCTCCGGGCAGCGCCCCTCTATAAATAGCGGGAGCAGCCACGGCCTGTCCTGCTGCACCGCAGCCTCAGCCAAGGAAGAGGGGGGGCCTTCTCCCCTGCTCTGTCCTCTCAGGGCCTGGGACACTGCGAGGAGCGCCCCCACTTTCTTTCTCACCGAGACACGCTTTCCTTTGATCAGCCGACATAGCACTGCCCTGTTTGCTGGTTTATGATTCAAAACCACCGACACCAAAACAAAGGCCAGGAGAGCTTTCCAAGTGGGGGTGCAATCACCCAAAGAAATGCTGTAACTAGCTAGGTGCCTTTTTCACTTTGTTGTTTTTATTTAAATTTAATAAATCTTTATTGTTCAGATGATTACAACTATTCCTCTTTTTTCCCCCCATAGCTCCCCTCCTGCTGGCTCCCACCCCACCCTCTGCCCTTACCTCCCTCCCGCATTGTTCTCATCCACAGGTGTATGGTTTTTGTCCAGTCTCTTCCCGCACCCCGCCCACCCCTTTCCCCCTGAGAATTGTCATCCACTCCCTTTCTATGCCCCTGATTCTATTATATTCACCAGTTTATTCTGTTCATTGGGTTTTTAATTCACTTGATATTTAGATTCACTTGTTGATAGATATGTATTTGTTGTTCATAATTTTTTATCTTTTACCTTTTTCTTCTTCTTCCTCTTCTTAAAGAGTACCCTTCAGCATTTCATATAACACTGGCTTGGTGTTGATGAACTCCTTTAGCGTTTTCTTATCTGTGAAGCTTTTTATCTGCCCTTCAATTCTGAATGATAGCTTTGCTGGGTAGAGTCATCTTGGTTGTAGGTTCTTGCTATTCATCACGTTGAATATTTCTTGCCACTCCCTTCTGGCCTGCATCGTTTCTGTTGAGAAATCAGCTGACAGTCCTATGGGTGCTCCCTTGTAGGTAATTTGTTTTGTGTTGTTGTTTTTTTTAACAAAGGAGAGCAATACAGACAAAATCATGCTTTTTCCCTATTGTTCTCTTGTGTAGTTCAATATTTTCGTCTTTTTATGTATGAGCATATGTGACTCTAGAAACAGCTCGGAAGTAAAGATGCTGAGACAGCGCCGGCGTGAACGGGAAGCCTCTGACAGCAGCGAGTTTAGTTTCTGTGGAGGACACCACACCGAGTGCAGGGGCTGCTGAGAACCAAGGGAACACCCCGATTTATAGCTGATAACCAATCAGAGGCGTCACGGTTCAGGGTCCCAGACGCTTTGAATTTTACTAGAAAATTGAATATATTTTCAGAGAAGATGCTGATAGTATACACAAAGGCCCTGGGAGGTCAGAGATATAAAATTCCAGTGGAAAAAAGGAACAACATATTCATTGAAAATCAAGAGCTCGCTTGGGTGGCTTTCCAGAAACTTCATTGAGAATGGGCAATGCACATCAGTGGGATATATGGATTCTTGAGCTCGTAGTGGTGTGGGAATTTGTTTACCATTTAGAGAAAGATAAAAGTAGATACCCATCTATGCCAAAACCGGTTTGGCTCAGTGAATAAAGCGTCGGCCTGTGGACTGAAAGGTCCCAGGTTCAATTCCTGTCAAGGGTATGTACCTTGGTTGTGGGCACATCTCCAGTAGGGGGGCATGCAGGAGGCAGCTGATTGATGTCTCTCTCATCGACATTTCTAGCTCTCTATTCCCCTCCCTTCCTCTCTGTAAAAAATCAATAAAATATATATTTTTAAAAAAGTATATACCCATCTAATATTAGATTCTATTGGGGTTAACATTAGATTCTATTTGGGTTACAGATTTAAATTGAATAATTCTATGCATCTATCTGTATAACTAAAAAATTAACACAATATATGGATGCATAACATACAAACAAGCAGATGAAAAAGTCCAGACTTGTTCATATTGATGCATTTAAGGTAAGGACAGCTCCATTTCAGCTTCTCAGGCAGGCGCTGTCAGAGCGCTGGATTGTGGCAAGTGTTGCGGAAGGCAGGGCTGCGCACGGTACCGGTGGGACGGTGTGGCCAAAGCAAGGAGGTGCAGGCACTCTGAGGTGGCTCTGGCTCTGGCTTCCCACCACCGCATAAAGTCCCGTGGTCCCTAAGGGACACGTCTGTGGACACTCGTGACAGTCTTGTCCGTGCGGATGGGGAGGGGAAACAAGGGGGCTGGGGAGAGGAAGGACCGAGAGGTGCTCCATGCACTTCATGGTGACTGGTTGCATATGTGTGTGTGTGTGTGTGTATGTATATGATGTGTGTGTGTCTGTGTGTATATGTATGTATATATGTGTGTGTCTGTGTGTATGTATATATGTGTGTATGTATATATGTGTGTGTGTATATGCATATATGTGTGTATATATATATTTGTGTGTGTATATGTGTGTGTATGTGTATATAAAAATATATCTGTGTGTATATGTGTGTGTATATATGTGTGTATATGTGTGTATGTGTGTGTATATATGTGTGTATATGTGTGTATGTGTGTGTGTAGACATATACATTATATTCTCATAGACCTTATATTCTCATCGCCCGTTTTTGAAATCTTGGACTTGCACAGTTTTTCATAAAATCATGAAGAGGCGGTTTCACATCTGGAGAAATGCGGGGAATGATTGTCTGGTGCTGCTGGGTCTCAGCTCTAAAGAAACCAGGCTCAGCTTGGGTTTCCAGCTACTGTCCATCCCCCTAAAAAGCTCACCCCTCCCAACCACTCACCTGTTTACCTGAGACCGTCTCTCTCTCTCTCTCACTCTCTCTCTCTCCCTGCCTCTCTTCCTTCTTCTCCCCCTCCCTCTCTCCCTCCCTCCCTCCAGATCTTGGCCTCCACCACTGCACCGGGAATCAGAGAGAGAAGCGAGCTGTGTTCTGTGGGCACTGAACGCTGTGTCATTAGTGCAGACACATGCCGAGCCTGCGGAGCGGAGTCTGGGTGCCAGGCGGCCGGGGAGAGCAGCCACAGGCACTGCACACGCACAATAGCCAGCTGCTGCGCGTGGAGCCAGCTCTGCCCAGCCTTCTCCGCGGGGGGAGGACTTGGCACCCACGCATCATTAGGCAGGCACGTGTGTTAATTCTCACAGAGAACTCGCCCCGGCGTGTAACATGCTCATCTGAACCGCGGTTGAATTAGGCATCCGAAAATTCAAGTCCTATTCCTAGTCCAAATTTCACTGGCTCCGCAGGTTTGAAAGATGTAACATTTCCGAGCGTTGGGTTGGTTCATTTAGATCTGCATTCTAGAATATTCCAATTACATAAAGAATGGGATTTCAACATACAATCCCTGGATCTTTAAATTGAGCTGAATGAAATGATGAGATAGTTCGCATGAAATCCCCTTCTTACAGAGATGAGCTGTTATATAATTACTAGTAGCTCTAACTGCTCACCTGCCCAGACTGTGAGAGGGTGAAGGCTAGGACTGAGGAAACATCTCCTCTCCC
The DNA here is from genome assembly GCA_004026805.1 of Lasiurus borealis. Classification (NCBI taxonomy): domain Eukaryota; kingdom Metazoa; phylum Chordata; class Mammalia; order Chiroptera; family Vespertilionidae; genus Lasiurus; species Lasiurus borealis. The sequence continues at coordinate 100,335 of PVJN01002086.1, read as the reverse complement.
CTAGTGCATGATTTTCGTGAACTGAGCCTCTAGCATTATAATATTTTGCAATAGTTCCTATTACTTTACATTTTTTAAAAAAAAAACACAACTTGCATGTTTATTCCATTTAAAGTTTTGAAATTCATTAGCTCTTTCAAGCAAAGAAAATAATTATTAGAACTTTGAATTTTTACATATTTCTGATATTGCCACAATAGCATAGATTTGAATTTTTGATATCAACTTTGTATTCTTACAAAGCAGGTACAGTACGCCAAAGATTCTGTTTAATGCCAGGGATTTCACAGGCAAGACAACCTAAAAGAGTGCAGGCAGGTGCATCGTTTTTAGCATAATTGGCTTTATATTTTCTAATTGATTTCAGAGAGGAAGGGAGAGGAAGAGAGAGAAGGAAACATAAACAATGAGAGAGAATCATTGACCAGCTGCCTCCCGTATACCCGCACTGGAGATCGAGCCTGCAACCTGGGCATGTGCCCCGACCTGGACTAGAACCATGGCCTCCTGGTTCAGAGGTCAAGGCTCAATCATGGAGCCACGCCGACCAGGCTCTCCGCCTGATTTGTGACCACAGTGAACACGTGACTACCTAACCACTTACTTGTGAGGACGTATAATGAAAGGACGCCCAACTGAAAGCAAACTTAAGGAAACACAAATCCTATAGAAAGCTAAAAGTCTGTGTCGTGCTACAGTTTAATTCAAAATTACCTTAATTGCATTTCGCCGTTGCTGAAACAAGCTGGCCTGGGAAGAGCATACTGATAAATTCACCCGAGTCTTTTCCCGGAGGGAGTCCTCAGAGAGGGTGACACTAACTGGACTGTTTTCCAGAAGCTCCGGGTGCTATTTACAGCCTGGCCCTCAGCCTCAAGCAGGGCTGCAGAGACTCAGCACAAATCATAGCAAAAGGGTCCATCATTTCCCAGATGAAACATTCATTCATGACTCAGCCAATACGACCTGGGTTGGATTTTAATCACCACTCACTCCTCTGCATGGACACCCACGGGGAACACTGGTACAACCATCAGTGAAGGGCCTGCCTGACAATATACATATATATATATATATATATATATATATATATATATATATATATATATTGATTTTTTTACAGAGAGGAAGGGAGAAGGGTAGAGAGCCAGAAACACCGATGAGAGAGAAACATTGATCAAACACTCCGGCACACCTCCCACTGGGGATGTGCCTCCAACCAAGGTACATGCCCTTAACTGGAATCGAACCCAGGACCTTTCAGTCTGCAGGCTGATGCTCTATCCACTGAGCCAAACCGGTTTCGCCTGACAATATTGACGGGCAGAGAGACAACCCCAAGCTGGCATGTTCCACCTTGTCATTCTCAATCAGCCAAGAAGCTTGTAATCATCACCGCGCCATCCCTCTCCACTTGAGGGTTTTGCTCAGAGAGCTTTTCATTTTCATATTCATACCATGTAGTTTTCTCCTTCAAAATCAGAGACAAAAGGTGGTGAGTGATTGGCGGGAATTATCCACACCGGATCAGGAACTCTCTCTTACGAAGGTGTAAGCTCTAATTTAGTCTATTTAAAGGAAAGTATTTTCAAGGAGTCGCCTTGATTGGTAAAACTTTATGTTGCTGGGTTGATCATTCCCTTCAAATAACACATTCATATTATTGAGAACTGGTATTTATAAACTTAAGCCATCTTAGACACCTCAGCTTTTTCTAAACTATACTAGAGGCCCGGTGCATGAAATTCCTGCACTCAGGGGGATCCCTCAGACCAGCCTGTGCCCTCTTAAGTCTGGGAACCCTCGGGAGATGTCCAACTGAAGGTGGGAGATGTCCAACTGAAGGCGTAGGGAGGAGTGGGCCTAAGCCTTCAATCGGACATCCTTAGTGCTGACGCTGAGCTCGCCAGCTGTGAGCCTGGCTTCTGGCTGAGCAGCACTCCCTGTAGGAGTGCACTGACGGCCATGAGGGCAGCTCCTGCGTTGAGCATCTGCCCCCTGGTGGTCAGTGAGTGTCATAATAATGACTGGTCATTCTGCTGTTCAGTTGATTTGCATATTAGCCTTTTATTATATAGGATAAGGGATGAATTTTTTGTTTGTTTGTTTCTCCATAAACCAATAAGTAAATGAAAAGTAAAACAAAACCCACATGCACATTTTTAAAAGAATAGCAAGGACTTCGTGACAGGGTATGTTAACCAAAAGGTTATATTAATACAAATGTACATGGAATTGCCTGGCTAGCATGGCTCAGTGGTTGAGTATCAACCTATGAACCTGGAGGTCACAGTTCAATTCCCAGTCAGGTCCATGCCCAGGTTGTGGGCTCGATCCCCAGTGTGGGGCATGCAGGAGGCAGCAAATCAATGATTCTCTGTCATCATTGATGTTTGTATCGCTCTCTCCCTCTCCCTTCCTCTCTTAAATTAATAAAAACATGTATTTTTTAAATGCATTTGGTATCATTATGTAACAACCTCAGTTTCCCTGCTTCCAGTCTTTCTCATTTCTTCACTTTCCTCATGAGACTAAATATCTAAGCTTGACCGTTTCAACGCATTTGCTGTTGAAAATTCTGCCACTTTAGTAGCAGAGAACCACTGGAAGCCATTTTTGAAGAACATGCTGAGTCACTAAAATATGGATTTATGTTAAAGGCAACGTTCATTCAATCTTTTAAAAATTATTTTCTCGTTTCAAAACCTTCCACAATAAAGTTCTATGTGGTTCTTAAGGTGTTGATTTGAGCTTCTCAGAAGATAATGCCTGCAGTTACTCCTCAGAGTGCAAATGTAGACAGCCATCCGCTGTGCTCTGAGCATCGGTTGGGCTGGTTTCTGTCAAAGTAATCAAATCAAGGGTATTTATGGTCATATATTAGAGAAAGCCACCTGCCTTTTGTTTTCAGATGCCAGGAGCTCCCTAAACTGCTGGGTTGGTGACCGTTCACTTCCAGCAAAGGCTGGATAACCTCTGGGTCCTCTTCTCAGGTGTCCAGCAAGCACCTCGCAGAAATGCATGTGCTCTAATGGAGTGGAGAGGTCAGTCCCACCACGTGTGACCTTGTCCTGTGCCCTCCACACTGCACCTTGCCATGCCTGTCTTCTTTACACCTAACCATTTCTCCTTTCCTCTCTACTGACCCATCCTTCTAGAGCAGTAGTTCTCAACCTGTGGGTCGCGACCCCTTTGGGGGTCAAACGACACTTTCACAGGGGTCTCCTAAAACCATCAGAAAACACAGCTATTTACATTATAATTCATAACAATAGCAAAATTACAGTTATGAAGTATGGTTGGGGGTCACCACAACATGAGGAACTGTATTAAAGGGTCGTGGCATTAGAAAGGTTGAGAACCACTGTTCTAGAGTTATCCAAACCAACCCTTCCTCCATACTTCAGCAAGAGAGATGGTGGAAAAGCAATAACATGAGTGATTGGAAGAGATATTTAGGAAAAAGAACAGATTGGGCCTGGAAATTGATTGCATGTGCAGAATTATTCCTGGTGGCCAAAATCGGAAACAACCAAACTGTCCTTCGATAGATGATTGGAAGAAGAAGATGCGGTGCATGTCTAATATGGAATACTACTGGCCACGAGAAAACACGAAATACCACCTTTTGAGACAAATACCGCCATTGAGGTGGATCTTGAGGATATCATGCTAAGTGAAATAAATGAGACAAGAAAAAGTCAAGAACCATATGATTTCACTCAGATGTGGGATAAAAACTTAAAACAACAAATAAGAGAAAACAAGCAAAAAGTCATAGACACAGTCAACACTGTGGCAGTTTTCAGAGAGAAGGGCAATGGCGGATAGGACAAGGTAAAGGGGATTGAATAGAAGATTGGACTTTGTGTGGTAAACACACCATGCAATATACAGATGACATATTATGAAATTATAACTTGAAACCTATTCAATTCCATTAATCAGTGTCACCCACTAAATGTAATTAAATGGAAAAGAATTGTGGCACTTTATCTGGACAAAGATCCAGAGTTTGCTTGAGGAAATTGGCTTTGGAATGGTTGCATCTTGCTAGTTATTATGAAGGAAGGACGGGTGCCTGAAATTGGAAGGAGAGTTATAACATTAGAGGTGAATGTCTGAGGTGTGTGTGTGTGTGTGCACAGTTCAGATCCCTGTGTGGCTGCTTTAATTGTGCTCTGCATTAACCAAGTATTTCTCAGTTGAAATTATGCATTACCAACCTGAAATTTGCATGATGTCCAAATCATTTTCTAATATATCCAGTGCATTGAAATAATTTTGCATTTTGAAAACAAACATATAGGAAAACTGACTACACTACCATCTGCCTTGTCTCTATCATGGTGGTTGAGAACACAGACCTTGCAGCCCAGTTCAGATCCTGTTCTCACCTCTTTAGTGTATGTAAGATCTAAGTGCCATACTCCTCACCTGTAAAATAGAGCTAATAATTGCTTCCAACAAATAGGCTTTATCATATGGATTAGAGCTTAATGCACAAAGAGGATTTTGCACCGGTTGAGGGTTCAAAAAGTATCTATAGATATTGTCTTTAATAAGTGAAGAAATGCCTTGGTGAAATTACATTTTAAGCAGAAGGCCATTTGTACTTGAAATAATTTATTTTTTATATTAAGTGATACCACATAGAAAAACTGTCACTGTATGATCGTTTTCTTCCTCAAACAGTCACTTCATAAAGTTTATGCTAATACTCCCTGTGCATTTTGTAATATAATCCTATTTAATAAAGGGGAAGGTGCCATTGCAAAGATGGCAGCACCCATAGCCAATAAGGAAGAAATATGCTACTTGACTGCTCTGTCCTCAAAAGTGGTGGTGCCCACAGCCAATAAGGAGAGAGTATGCTAATTGACTGCCATACTCACAAAGATGGTGGCGCCCACAATCACAAGATGGCAGTGCCCATTCCCATCAGCCCCACCAGGGCAGTTGCCATGTGCCTGCCTCCAGAGTCCCCCAGTTCCTCTGGCCCCCAGCCTTCAGGGGCTGCCAGAGGCTCGGGTAACCAGGTCCAGCCAAGGCTTGCACTGCCAGCAGTGGCAGCAGCAGAGGTGTAATGGGGTGTTGCCTTTCTCTGATCACCGGATCACCTCTCGCCACTGAGGGCTCCAGGACTGTGAGAGGAAGCAGGCTGGGCTGAGGGACCCCCGCCCTCCACCCCTTCAGTGCATGAATTTTCATGCACTGGGCCTCTAGTATTTATATATAAATAAGAAATAGTAATTTTAGACTTTATATAGTATTAGCTTAAAACGAAAGAGGTGGAAAATGTGTTTAATACTGTATATAATAGAAGTCAGTAACTCTCATTCATGGTTCAGTAAACTGAATTTGGATTGCCTACACCACTTTCATAACTAGCATTCTGATCCTTAATTTGTGCTGCTTCTTGTCCTAAGGCATTTTGAATATAAATTAACATGTAAATTTTCTCCATTAAGGAAAGTTTGAAGCGTTCTATTAAAAAATAGACAAGATGCTAAATTAAAGATTAATGGTAATTTTCCCCTTCGGAGAAATTAAAATGGTTATAGACAAAAACTCATGGATGTCTTTGGCACAAAGTGATTTTGAAAAGTTGGAGACGTGTTGTTAGTTGAAACTTTTCAAGTTTCAATACAGATGTTTGTTCCATATTTTATTGTATTTCCTCATCCTCTTTCGCTGACCAGTTGTTTTAAGTGTAGTCAGCTAAATTATTTATCATTTCATGAACAGAGGCCTGATTTATCTGGTTCCAGTGAGCTGGTTTTGGTGCAGTGTTATGAATATCTGAATATGACAGGAGCATTTTTAGCCTCCACTAGTAAATTTCCAAGAAACATCAATTCTGCATTTTCTCTTGATTAATAGTTGAGGATCTGCATCAGATTGCAACATTGTTTTCTGTCATTATCCTGTGTTTTTTTGCTGTAAAATAACCAGTGAGAGAAAAGAAGGGTTTGAAGCTGAGTACTCTTACTTCCTGTGGGAAAAGAGACCACAGCAAATTTCAGTGAATTCAGGAGGCTTAACTGTGCTATTTTGAAAAAGGGAAATAAATATTCAAACTATTATTCATAGAAACCAGATAGAATCTAATATTCTACCATTATCTTTTAAATGAAAGTATTACTTACAAATCAGAAATTTAATCATGATATGTTCTGTGTATATTTACCTAAAAAGAAACTTAAATTACAAAGCTGATAAAATGCTATATTAACCAGAATTTTATGTCACTTTTGGCAGGCACATTATTGTAGTTCTATGGCTAGTAAAAGTTTTTCACGAGATAACCCCATTATATGAAGCCCCTAAAGCCATCAATTTAGAATTATAAAAATGACAAAATGTTCTAAAATCAATATTTTAAAATGATTTGTTGAATATGATTGGTTGCTTGATTGCATTCATTTTAATGTTTGATGATGATCTCTGGCTTTGTGATGAAGTTTACTTTAAGCAATTTTGTCTGAATAAATAATTATCAGAATTAAATCTATAGATTTAGCAAATGGGTTTTTACTCCATTAGCAATCATATCCTTTGCATCTGTCAATTCCCTGGAGCCAGAAAATTCATATTTTCCAAGGACATCAATGAAAACCAATGTTAGTAGACATGTTATTTTTTAGGCATCACATAAACAAAACACACACACACAAAAAAAAAAACATAAAACAAATAAATAAAAGTCCTTAATGCTTACACTTATGAAAACTATAACAGTTAAAATTCTAGTTTACTGCCGAGACCGGTTTGGCTCAGTGGATAGAGCGTTGGCCTGCGGACTGAAGGGTCCCAGGTTCGATTCTAGTTGTGGGCACATCTCCACTGTGGGGCATACAGGAGAGAGCTGATCGATGTTTCTGACTTTCTATCTCTCTCCCTTCCTCTCTGTAAAAAATCAATAAAATATATTTAAAAAAAAATAAATTTCTAGTTTACAGTAGAAGTTACTATCCAAAGTTTCTTTTCATTCTCCTTGACATCCTAAGCATCTGCTTAACTCTTCTGATTGGATCCCAGGGGTGGGGAGAAAGACGGAGTGGGAGAGAGATCCCCACCCCAAGCTCTTGAAGGAAGTGGGAAATGGTCTCTGCAGTGACTGACAGAGGAGACCAATTTGCACACCTCCTGTCTCTTGGGAAAATGGGGAAGTGAAACGCTCATGTTTCCATTTCTCAAAGCTCACACAAGGGAACCTTCAGGGAACCTCCCCCCTGCAGGGTCCCCCAAAGGGCAGTCTGAATTGCCTTCCATTATATTAGACAAGACACAAGGTCTTTAGGTTCCTATTCTGATGTGAAGCCATTTCCTGGCAGTGCAACAGAGGTAGTGCAGGGGAAATTCAGACAGGGGTCCATGTCTCCTTCTATGCTGAGACCCCATATAATCTGTGCACAACGGAAAATCACATTCCCTATGTCCAGCATTGATTGAGTAGACAGTAAAACTCAGATTAAACTCTTGTGAATATAACATAATGTAATATAATGCAATCCTATCCCATATAATAAGAGAGGTATATGCTAATTAGCTGTTATGCCTTGAGGTACAAGGACTAATGATAACAACCAGATCACAGATCTGCAGGAGGGTGGGGCAGCGAACTACAAGTGGGCAGTGAAAAGCTACAGGAGGGGGCAGAGCAGCAAGCTATGGGGGGAGGGGTAATAAAGATGGGGGGATTACAGGAGGGCTGCAGAGCTAGTCACATGGCATTGTGTGCAGGGCTACTAGTATAATATAATATTAAAAAATAGTGTCACAACTTAGGGGAACCGTGAAAAGGCAGAGGTCTAGACGCATGCGAGGGCGCACACAGAGGGCTGACTGCTGATTGTGCCACTGCCTTTCTCTAGCGGGAGGGAGACAGAACCTCCCCACTGTGCGGAAATCCACTTCCGACTGCATGAAACCACAGTTTCCGGCAAGACCCTGAGGACCCAGACTCATAGGGGTCCTGGAGCACACAGAAACTCAGGGGAGCCAGACAGAGGTCTGGAGGCACGCATGCACACACAGAGGGCTGCAGCAATTACCGAGGGACACTGAGACCCAGGGGCCAAGTAGGGCAGGGCTGACGGGAAGCCAAGGCTGTCTCTGCTCAGCCCTGAGACTCCGCCCCATCCAAGCTGAACAAATAGACGTTTGCAATTTTGCAAATCTTGCCTCATAAGGCTGACTCTAGCACAGAAATCCTCACAACCAATTGGCTTGTAGTCAGTCCCCTCAGTGATACCAACAACAATTAAGACTTAACTACAACAAGGCTGAACATACAGTCCACAAAGGGGTGCACCAAGATAGTCCACCTCAGGTCACTGGGGAGGTGGAGTAACTGGGCCATATAGCACACCTAGCACACAAAGCTACTCTACCAACTCAGGGAAGCAGCAAAAATGTGGAGACAAAGGAGCAGAACACAAACGAAAGAAATGGAGGAAAACAAATGACTGGATATAGAGTTTGAAATCATGGTTATAAGGTTTTTCAAGAATTTCCTAGAAAAGATGGATAAATTTAGCAAGACCCAAGAAGAGACAAAAAAGGACCAACTAGAAATTAAACATATACTGACTGAAATAAAAAACATTATACAGAGACCTAACAGTAGACTAGAGAAATGCAAGAATCAAGTCAAAGATGTGAAATACAAAGAAGCAGGAAAACAATCAAGTGGAAAGGCAAAAAGAAAAAGAATCCAAAAATGTAAAGATAGTGTAAGGAGCCTCTGGGACAACTTCAAGTGTACCAGCATCAGAATTATGGGGGTGCCAGAAGAAAAGAGAGAGCAAAATACTGAAAACCTATTTGAAGAAATAATGACTGAAAACTTCCCCCACCTGGTGAAAGAAATAGACTTACAAGTCCAGGAAGCACACAGAACGCCAAACAAAAGGAATCCAAAGAGGACCACACCAAGACACGTCATAATGAAAATACCAAGAGCAAAAGACAAAGAGAGAATATTAAAAGCAGCAAGAGAAAAACAGTTAATTACCTACAAGGGAGCACCCATATAATTGTCAGCTGATTTTTCAACAGAAACGATGCAGGCCAGAAGAGATTGGCAAGAAATATTTAAAGTGATGAATAGCAAGAACATAGATTACTCTACCCAGCAAAGCTATCTTTCAGAATTGAAGATTAGATAAAGAGCTTCACAGATAAGAAAAAGCTAAAGGAGTTCATTAACATCAAACCAGTATTATATGAAACCTAAAAGGTATTCTTTAAGAAGAGGAGTAAGAAGAAAAAGATAAAAATTATGAACAACAAATACATATCTATCAATAAGAGAATCTAAAAATCAAGTGAATAAAAAATCTGATGAACAGAATAAACTGGTGAATAGAATTGAATCAGGGGCATAAAAAGGGAGTGGACTGACAGTTCTCAGAGGGAAAGAGGTGAGGGGGGTGCAGGGAGAGATTGGACAAAAATCATACACCTATGGATGAGGTCAATGGGAGGGAAGTAAGGGCAGAGGGAGGTGTGGGAGCCGGGTGGAGGGGAGCTATGGGAGGGAAAAAGAGGAACAATTGTAATAATCTGAACAATAAAAATTTATTTAAAAATTAAAAGTAAAGTAAAACCAAAAATAGTGTCACTATGTAATATATTCATTAACATTCCACAGGAAGAGAAAATGAAAATAAGACAGCATTCCTTAGGGAAAGGCTAGTCATTTAACGTTTACAAGTGATAAGTATCATTATTCTAGTTACAGGTGACTGAAGTTCAGCATTATTTATTGCCTTTTCTGTCTTTTCCCAGCGGTTTTCTTCAAGCCCATAATTGGTTCAGGCGCACACTTCCTCAGGAGGGTCAGGAGATCACTGGGCTGAGCAGTGATCTCTGCACGAGAGAACGTAAACTGGGGAACATCTCACACCGCAAATCATAAAAACGTGACACTTAAACAACATGCCAATAGCAACTTGATAGTTTCCCATAAGTTTTCACCTTCATCATTGCTCTAACCCTCTAATTCTTATTTCAAAAAATAAGCGTTTTGCAAAAATAACTTGGTACTCTTGGAAACAAAAGAATTAGACTGGATACTTAAATAATAATTCTATTCAAAATCCTATGTCAATCAAAACACACAGACACTAAACATTAACATACAAATTCAGACAGCAATAGATCTGTAACTTTTAAGAATGTGAGGTCACTGAAGTTGACCCTTAAAATACATGAACTGTACAGGTCCATTTTTTAAATATGTTTCATTGATTTCAGAGAGGATGGGAGAGGGAAAGAGAGAAAGAGAGAGAATCATGGATCGGCTGCCTTCTGCATGCCTTCCGCTGGGGATCGAGCCTGTAGCCGGGGCATGTGCCCTGATCAGGAATCCCAATGACCTCCTGGTTTATAAGTTGATGCTCATCCACTGAGCCACACCAGCTGGGCTGCACGTGTTCATTTACATTTGTGGGTGTTTTTTTTTCAAATGTGTTTTCTCTTCTTTATAATTTTCTTAATTACATTTTATTTTCTTTACATTCCTTTATTATAAAAATACAGTACATAATACATATAATATGTGAAATATTTGATCCATTAGCGTCCAGTCAACTGTAGGCTGTGAGTAGTTGCATTTTTTAGAATTAAAAGTTATATGTGGGTTTTTTAAATTTACAAAGGCTGGATATAGAGTTCAAAATCACGGTTATAAGGTTTTACAAGAATTTCCTAGAAAAGATGGATAAATTTAGCAAGACCCAAGAGGAGACGAAAAAGGACCAACTAGAAATTAAACATATACTGACTTTGTGGTATTCAAGGGTCAACTATAGTTAGCCTGTGCCCTGGCGGTGACTCCATTCCAGCCACTGTTCCCATGACCACAAAAGCAAACCTAATTAGCTCTTCGGAACGCATGCTCAGCAAGACGAAAATCATCTGGTTTCGGTCCTCTCACAACTCACAAATTACTAATGCGGGGGTCGTTCACATCCTCTCTTGAAACGCGCTTACGAAAATAAGTCATTTCTACATTATCCCCGAAAGGATAACTCTCAAAGCTCTGAGGAAACCAAGACCAATTTTCTCACTCCGATCCCGTATGATAAATTATTCACTAGAGTAATATCAGCGGGAGCCCCAGAGAGGACTCCAAGTTCACGTTCCACATCTGGATCTCAAGTACACACGTCCACGTCCACCGTCGCTAGCAAACACGAAGCAGACCATGTCCAGCGCCGAGCCACAGGGAACGGATTGGGGAGCAGAAGGGAAAGTGGAGAAAGGACATGGACTGAAAGGATGTTGGCAATGCACACGTGGAGGTACCAGGATGGTGCTGAGTTCAGGCGTGTGGTGGACTCTCTTTATTGTTACTGAGCAATCTCCTGGTTCCAAATGCCAGGAAGGGTACCCAGCAGCTGGTTCTGGTAGTTATGGCTTCTGCCAACAGGTGTGTTTCTTCCAATTCTTCCTGCGAGTATGTGGGTGTCCGTGGTCCCCTCTTCTTCTGAGCCAGATGCCCGTCCAGGACCCAGGATTGACATGCCCACTCACGCCCATGTTCTCCTCCAACAAGCGCCTGAGAAGAGCCAGTCAGTAACTGGAGAGCATCTTCACACTCGTCCCCTGAGAATGGAAATCTGATGCAATCGCTTCAAGCACGCACACCTTTGACCTTTGTGAATAATGGATGAAGAGCTACGTCAGGAAAACCAGACTGTCCGCCATGAATCAATACCCTGTGTGTTCAGCTCTCAACCTCATCACCCCTCAAACAAAGGCTGGCTTTAGCGGGGAAACAGGGTGTCATTTCCATCTGGATCCCCTCCTTCTTCTCTCTGCATGTGCCCTAGAGCTACCCACACATCTCTACGGGCACAAATCTCAGACGCTCTGCAGAAAGCCAGAGTCTTCCTTTGCCAACTCAAGACGCTTTAACTTAACTATTTATTCAAGTGAGAGAAAACCCAAATGCCTCGCCTCATATTATGTTCAACTACTTTCTCCTTTCATTTCTTTCTTTTGCTTATTATTTCATTTAGATCATCTTATTTACATATATTTTTCTAAAAAAAGTAGTTCAATCTCAAAAATCTTCCCAATTATAAACTGCCTGAAAAGAAGGACAAAATGAAACTAAAATATATAGCTCTCGCCAAGACAGCGTGGTTCAGTGGTTGAGCGTTGACCTGTGAACCAGGAGGTCACGGTTTGATTCCCAGTCAGGACACATGCTTGGGTTGCGGGCTTGATCGCCAGTGTGGAGTGCAGGAGGCAACCGATCAATGATTCTCTCTCAGCATTGATGTTTCTCTCCCTTTCCCTTCCTCCCTGAAATCAATGAAAATATATGTTAAAAAATATATATATATATATATGTATGTATATATATATGTATGTATATATGTATTTTTTCTTATCCATTAGGGAGGATAGAGATGTCCAAGCAGAAAACTTATCAAATAAATTAAGTGCATAAAATGTATCACATATTATAAATGCATTAAATATGTTATAATAATTCATGCATTAAATATTATTGCAAATATAGTAAAATTATGTTATGTATTTTACTGTAAATTTTTCAATATCTACCACCATTATTTTACAATTGAAAAATAATCCTAGAGTCACATTTTTGACACTATAACTTCCTGTGATACAAGACCTAAATCTTTCTTTCTTTCTTTTTTTCTGGTGTTTGCAACCTGATGATAATAATCCATGAAGCTATAAATCTGCCAGAAGGAAACATGTTCACTTGTATAACACCAGCGTCTTACCTAAAAGGAAGTGAAATAAACAGAGCTATGGGCGGTTAGAAAGCAATATTGTCATTCCAGCTTTTGTTCAATTATGCATACATAAATTCGTCACCTTCCTGTTCACAGTGGACCATAGTGGCTACCTCCCTATGGCTAACGATTACTTCTTACATAAAAGCATTTTTAATTGATTTTTTTTAACCAAAATAGTTCTACGTGTCAGAGCTACAGTAAATTAATTACTCCTTGGAAGTCAGCAGCGGGAAGAAAGTGACAGGAATTTCCTGCCTATGATGGTTGTGCTTCATTGAACACGTTCAGCCAGGAATTAATAGGATAAGAGGGGAAAGTAAATAAAATGGGTAAGGGCTTCAGAAAACAATATTGGAGAGGAAATTACTCTAAGATCATCATCAATATGGTCAAGAGAGAGAATTTGATTCCTCTGGAAGAAAAGCAAGTAAATTCCTCAGAGAAAACATATTCAAAACAGATTTTTATTTTGTCATTTTGCAAGAGCCCAAGTGTAAACAAGTAAATTAAGAAGAAAAAGCAAGGGATTGCCCTAAATATTGTAACCCTGAAATGAGCAGTAGAGACCTACATGTACCCCTTTTTCAAGGAATCTGTCTTTTTTTGGACTTTGTCTCCTGAGACCACCTATATTCAAAATGCAAACATGAGTTAGAAGAACATAGTATAAAAAATGGAGAAAATGATTAAAATAGTTAATGAACTTGATAAAAAAAAGAGGTGTTAAAATTTATTCTGTAGTGATATAATTTAGTTAAAGTAAAAATTGAAATATAGAACCAGCAGCAGACTTTCACCATAAACATTAACCCCCATGTTTGATGTTGGGTCCAATCGTGTTTCACATTTTAGTTGAAATAGGACGGAACTAGCTATGAAGAATGTAGTCTCTGTGCTGTGCTAACAAGCTGACATAGCCTGGGTCACGTCACGGTGCCTCTTTGGGGTGTAGAGTTCTAACCAACATGTTGAGTTCGTTTACATGTAAATTCTCCTTTAGTAGCAAATATTGTTGCCCAAACAAAAATTCATTCTCAGAAAGCTAGACGTAGCTGAAACCGGTGTGGCTCAGTGGATAGAGGGTCAGCCTGCAGACTGAAAGGTCCCAGCTTCAATCCTGGTCAAGGACATGTACCTTGGTGGCGGGCACATCCCCTGTAGGGGGCGTGCAGGAGGCGGCTGATTGATGTCTCTCTCTCATCGATGTTTCTAACTCTCTATCCCTCTCCCTTCCTCTCTGTAAAAATATCAATAAAATACATTTAAAAAAAAAGCTAGAGGTAAAGGGGAAATTACTAAAGTAACAGTACCAACTACAATGGAATGAGCTGCATACATACAAAGCTGTCAGACATGCATCTTTATCTACCAGTTAACACAGTTGAGTGACATACGTATGGGCAGGCCAATGTAAGAAGAAAAAATACCTCATAAGTGTTCTCTCTTAGGGGTGCTATTAGATTTTATACTAATCCCTTCAGGTGCATGAGAGGGTGGTAGATAAGTGGAAGAGTCCAAAGGAAGAATGAAAAAAAGCCAAAGACTGTTTCCACTACAAGCAGGCTATGCTATCAAGAGCTTAATGAAAGGATTTCCAGAGGATCTGCACCACTTATGGTTCCTGACTTCAAAAATCACTTTAGACTTTTTCTCTCAACTCTGATTTTTAAATAAAATAAAAAAATAAAATAAAGTCTCTCCTAGGCATAACCATTTCTTGAATTCCAAGTGAATTTCTTTACGTGTAAAAGAGATATTATATCGCGTCTCAATGAAGTATAACTCATTTGATTGGAGCATTTAAGACATCTACAAAGGTAGTTCTGGTTCTGACTTGTGGGAGCCCCTTTCCACGTCCTGCGTGGCTCAGGGTTCCCGGTTCAGGTTTCGGGTTCTGGGAGAGGCTGTAAGCAAACAAAAAGAGAGACTATAAAACATTAATTTGGCGATATTGGGGGGCCAGGCGGGAGCCTTCTTCTAGTGGGAAGGACTGCCACTTGCTCTGCCCTTTTTCTCCCTTTTATTAAGGCTTTGGGACACAACCCTAGCCTTTAGGCAGGAAATAACAAAACAGAAATTTACATGAGACAAACAGGTAGAGGTTGCTTCAGCCAACAATGTTTCAAGTAAACAGTGAGTGATGAGCTCTGACCTTTCAGAGCAATTAAGGTTGAGCAGCCTTCTGGTCTCCTGTTCACATCCATTTATTAAGAACAATGTTTGGTTTCTGACACTGACTCACTGCTGCCAGGTCAGCCATACTGTACCAGCAAGGGGCAGTGCCAGGTGCTGCCACTAATGAAGAAATGGCCCGTGCTTAGGAATTAAGGAGCCCTTTGATAAAACGTGATGAGGTCAAAGATGGGATCCAAAAAATCTTGGTTTGACTCATCACGGTTTCAGTTCCCAGAGGTCCACCCTGGTCCGAAAGCAGCAAATAAATAGTCCCAGGAGTTCACATTTCTACATCTCACATGGTTTGCTGGTCTGATGAGAGCGATGGTGTCTCACCCCTTTGCCCAGCATCTCCACACCCTAAAGCTCCCCGACCCTCCCTCACTCACGAGCAACATGGCTATCAGACCCACTGTCCCAGCATCACAGCGCCTGTGCTCAAAGAATTCTTTTTTTTTTTTTTCAAAGAATTCTTATTTTTTTAACTCATGATGGCCCTGGGGCTACTCACACAACTGCTGTTGCACTATATTGTTACACTTGTTCTAGTTTATTATTAGTTGTCATTGTTGACCTCTAACTGTACATAATTTTTAAATTCAACTCTATCATAGGTATGGACGCATAGAAAAACAACAAGCAGTGAATAGAGGGGTCAGTACTGTTTTCCGTTTCAGGCATCCATTGGGTCTCGGAACATGTCCCTGGAGATGAGGAAGGATACTGTACACTAAAGCTTTGAGTTAGGATTTAACGACCCTCCCTGGGCACTGTATGCATATGAAATAACACCTCATCTATGTATATAAAAGCCCAAGCAACTGACACAGGAAAGAACGGAACAAACAGAAGGAACAGAACGAACAGTCGCTGTGAGGTGCACTGACCACCAGGGGGCAGATGCTCAATGCAGGAGCTGCCCCTGATGGTCAGTGCCCTCCCACCAGGGGAGTGCAGCTCAGCTGACCAACCCGCCCAGGTGGCCAGCCAGCCAGGCGGCAGTCACTTCCTCCCTCAGTAAGCCTGCAGGTCCAACCTCTAGCTCTTCTGGCCCAATACCGACAGTGCTGCCTGCCTCCTGGAGGTCAGTCTCAGACACCATGGCCACTTCCCCTCCTTAGATGCTCTGCAAGGAAGAAACAATATACCGTATTTTCTGGGGTATAAGACGACCCCAACTTTTCCAGTTAAAATACAGAGTTTGGGATATACCCACCCTATAAGATGACACCTGGCATATAAGACAACCCCCGACTTTTGAGAAGATTTTTCTGGGTTAGAAAGTTGTCTTATACGGGGGAAAATATGGTAAAAGCAGCCATCAGGTGGCTCCTGACAACGGGCACGAATGTCAGCAGGATGAATCTGGATCCTGGGCTGGCAGGGCATCCCACCACCCATCTGGAGGGCCAATCCCTTCCCGGATACTCCATCCCCCTGGGCACCCCACCGGAGCACGAATTTTCATGCACCGGGCCTCTAGTTTCTTTAGACTAGCTCTCATTTGCCCACCAGATATTAAGGAAACTCCTTTTGCTCACATGACATTTTGAGTGTGATTTCATAAATAGCCATGGCATTGAAGTATAGAGCTGCATACAGGCATTTTGTGTCCATGAAGATGACCTCCTAAGGCTATTCTCTCTGTTTACTTTGTCTCCCCAGAACCCAGCAATTATGTGGAGCCACCTAAATCCACACGGAACCCCGAGGAGACGATGCCACTGTCTGCACATATGTGTAGGCTCCTTGTTTGCCGGTCTGGCCAGTCACTTAATTTATTATTCAAGTGTGTGTGTGTGTGTGTGTGTGTGTGTGTGTGTGTGTGTCTTAATTTTTGTATGAAAGTCTACCCCAGGTGAGACTGGTTTGGCTCAGTGGATGGAGTGTCGGCTTGCGGACTGAGGGGTCCCAGGTTCGATTCCGGTCGGGGGCATGTATCCTGGTTGTGGGCACATCTCCACAGTGGGGCGTGCAGGAGGTGGCTGATCGATGTCTCTCTCTCATCAATGTTTCTGACTTTCTATCTCTCTCCCTTTCTCTCTGTAAAAAATCAATAAAATATATTTTTTTAAAAAAAGTCTACCCCATCCACAAGCACATATTTCCACCCCTTCCCACGTGCATAACTTTCAACCCCAACACAGCTGTCAGTGCTCATGGACCGATTCTAGAAGGTTTTTATTTGAAGGCAAACCTTACTCAGGACCTGCTTTGCTCTTAACCTGCTTTTCTGCACTGTTCTCACTGTCAGAGGCACTACAGAGGTTCCTGGCGTGTTGCTACATGACACCCCGTGATAATGGCCTTCCCCATGATGGGAATATTCACCGAACAGGCCTTCCTGCCCTGTCATAATTGCATCACCCCTTCTATTTGCCATCATCCCAGGGGCGTTTCAAGGGGATCTCTTTGAGCGCAGCTAACAGTCCGGAGGTCATGCTGTTCGCTACTCCCATCAGCCGGTGTCAAATCCTCGTCAAAAGGAAATGACGGGCGTGTTCATTTTCCAGCTCCAGCTGGGGCCGTGGCGAGCGAGATAATTGCAGGGAGCCTTCGGGGACAGGAGAGCCGGAGGTCGAGGAAGGTGGCTTCCCAGCCTTTCAGGCAGGCACTCAGCGGCCTCATTACCAACCGCAGGCGGGGGGAGGGCCTGCCAGCAATGGACTGGCTCCTCAGACCCAGGGAGAGAGGCCTGGGTCCCAGTCCCTGTTGGGCACCTTTTGTCCTCAGCTGAATGGCACCACGGAGAGGGTCAGGCCTCGCGTGACGTTAAACAGGACGGATATGCATCGGTGGCAGGTTTCCCCTTATACGCAACACATACCAGTGCACTGTTAGACCGACACATGACAGAAGCTTATTCCATGTGTGGCTGACATCCATTTCCAGTTCACCTGAACATAATATGTTGGTTTTTCACACAGGCATTTTAGATACCCTAAGGTAGTTACACACACACACACACACACACACACACACACACACACACACAACATGAATGGAATTCAGAGGAGAAAGCTTGTTGCATGAAATCTATTGTTTCTATGCTGCTCTTTTTCCTCTGGAATAGAGCAAGCAAAGATTTGGTCTCTGAGATGCGTTTCTCTGCCTGTGTTTACCACGAAGCCCTGCAGACGACCGCGATCATGCAATTTGCTTGTATGAAATACAGCACGCTCCCATGCTCAGCGCCTGTGTCGGTGGTGGCGGACCAGAGTTTTCCTATTAACATGTTTTCAGTGAGACAGCACTGATTTTTTTTTTCTAGAAGGAGGGCAGCATTCCCTATAACATGGACAGTTGCTCTTGATAACTCCTATGGATCTGTCACATGAATCGGACAAAAGTCTTTTGAACCTCTTCACATCTATGTCAGCATGTCTTCCATGTCTGTTGCTATCTGCTTTCTGTCCAACATAAAGCACATTGTCAGACACAGGAATTCGAAAACAAAAATTGCATGCAGATAAAAACTCAAAAATCTCTTGAGTGTTGAACATAAAACCCAAGTGAACTGTGTCTCGACGTTTTAAAAATAGCGTATACGCTCTACGTTTCAAGTATAATATTCCGAGGCAATAAAAATGGTTATTGATTTAATGATACCAGCATGTCATTATAAAAATTGTGTTGCAACCAAGAGTACATGAAGAAATTCTCAAGAAAATACCTTTTATAAGATGTTTTAAAGCGACCAGAATGTACCCTTAATTACTTTATTTACAGTGGTACCTCGAGATACGAGTTTAATTCGTTCCGTAACCTTGAGGCGCGGGAAACTATGAGACACTTGAGTGGAGGTAAACTGGTGGGTCGTGTGCAGCCAGCCGATCTGCGCAATGACTCTTATCTCAAATGTTGCTCGTATTTCAAAGCAAAAATCGCTCGCTCAATGGCTCGTATCTCAAAAATCTCGTATGTTAGGGCACTCGTATCTCGAGGTGCCACTGTATTTAGAAATTACTGACAACTAAAGCACTGGCTAAATTGTTCATGATTGGCATTGTTGGCAAGAAAAAAAGTTTTCTGTGCAGTGGATGACGGTGAGTCTAGAACTCAGTGGGTACAGGGTGAGAGTGGGGTCCCGGAGGCAGTACAATGGTGAAAACCTCTACTGAGGGACACGACCCCGGCCCATTGTTAGCAGGACCATCACATACAGCTCCAGTGTGCGAGGAATTTCCCACAGACTCAAACTAACTGCCCAGGACTGGTGCTCCAGGGTCATAAAAACAAGGAACATATTTGAGTTGAAGGTATATGTCCTTAGTGATAGTTTCATAAATCCAGGAAAGGTTGGATTTGTGCCATGTAAATATCCACGTTCATTTTTTGGTGAGTGGAAGTGCTTACATTCACCAGACCTCCTCCTGGAAATTTGGGTTTAGGGAAGTAATACATGTCAACTCACTTATTAATTCTAATGGAAAATACATGGCGGGGTCTCCCCTCCATCTCCGTGGTAATTACACCTCAACATACTGCCTCTTGTGCATTACTCAGAGCCTGGGCAGAGATGGACTCAAAGATTATTTGAACATAGCACATACTTTGTCATGCTTTTATAACCCCGTACATATGGGAGTTTTATACCCTCATGCAATAACACTTTGTTTTTTGTTTTTGTTTTTTAAATATATTTTATTGATTTTTTTATAGAGAGTTAGAAACATCGCTGAGAGACATCGATCAGCTGCTGCCTGCACACCTCCCACTGCGGATGTGCCCGCCACCAAGGTACATGCCCTTGACCGGAATCGAACCTGGGACCCTTGAGTCTGCAGGCCAAGGCTCCACCCACGGAGCCACACCAGCCAGGGGTTGCCTTTTTAAAAAATAAGCAAGTGCTGCTGAGGTGACAACAGGGGCGTGTGCTTCAGACTGTTCGCGTGTTTTGGTGTTTTGGTGAGCTGACACAACGCTGGCGGCTTTGAGTGCCTTTGGCCGAGGAATCACATTCATGGGGGGCTGGGGGTGGGGTCCTAGGCTGCCCTGCTCATAGCCAGATTG
>PVJN01002086.1:37859-75359 GCA_004026805.1 Lasiurus borealis | reverse complement strand
GAGTGCGTAGTCAAGGAGTGATAGTTATTGTTCTCTCCCCGGCACACCTCCAGATCGCTGATATTTACTGCCACCCGGAAACCTCACCATCATTTTCGTTGTCACTTATTGCTTAATAATCGCCCGAGGTGCTCTCTGGTGAAGCTATTACAACCCCCGCTTTTACATAGGAATCATTCGTTCGGGAAAAGAAAAACCATTGTAATGCAGAACCGGAGACTAAAGTAATAGTAAATCATGTGCTAATATTGAGATAGAACTCCAAAAAAGGGGGACAGGGAAACCTATTCGAGGTAGCTCCATAAATATATCACCGACCCCAAAACCATGTGTGTTCACTGGGAATCGGTGAACCACAGTGGTAGCTCGAGATACGAGTGTCCTAATATATGAGATTTTGAGATACGAGCCATTGAGCGAGCAATTTTTGCTTTGAAATACGAGCAACATTTGAGATGGGAGTCATCACGCAGATCGTCCCGGCTGCACACGACCCACCAGTTTATCGCATCTCGAGCGTCTCATAGTTTCCCACGCCTCAAGGTCACGGAACGAATGAAACTCGTATCTGAGGTACCGCTGTAAAGATGTGGGACAGCTGCTAGCTGGGAATGAGGAACTTCCTAGAGGCCTGATGCATGGAATTCATGCCGGGGGTTCGGCCCCCACCGCTGTGGCTTCCTCCTGAAGGTCGTCGGAAAGGTCGCCCGAAATGACGTCCGGTCTAATTAGCATATTACGCTTTTATTATTTGAGATTAGCGTGGCGGAGAAAATTTAAGACCAACTGATCTTCTGAGCAAGCTCTCAAAACCATGACAAGCTGGTAAATGACTAAGTCAAATTTGATTTATCTAAAAGAAGACTCTGGCTTGACCAAGAAATAACAAATCTAGGGCAAATCGGCGTGGGAAAGATAAACGCTTTAGGGAGCAATAAAACATCCTGCTGGTTCAGGGACCCACAACAAAGGCTGTGGGAGGGTAGTGTTCAGACCTCAGAGAAGCTTGAAACCCTTATGAATGAACAAAAAGGATGGAACCACGTGGCAAGTTCGATTGCCCTATAAGAAGGTACAATAGAGCTCGACTTTCCCCAGGATGGAGCACGGAGGCTGACAAATCCACTGGTTAAAAAACTATAAGGAGAGGCAGGATGTTCCAAACCAATCATTTGATTACCACTCTGGAATTTAATCAAGGGTATCAACAAACTTCCCCTCTCTAAAACCGATTTCACAAACCGCATATTTAAAAGCAATAATAATCAGAAGACATTCACCATCGAAAGCTGTGCTAGTGAAGCTGTGTTTGGAGAAATATGCAGTCCAGACTGGGATTGTTTGTTGTTGTTGTTGTTGTTGTTTTTAAATATATTTTATTGATTTTTCACAGAGAGAAAGGGAAAGGAATAGAAAGTCAGAAACATCGATGAGAGAGAGAGACATCGATCAGGCACCTCCTGCACACCCCACACTGGAGATGTGCCCGAAAGCATATATGCCCCCATCCAGATTCAAACCCAGGACCCTTCAGTCTGCAGGCCGACGCTCTATCCACTGAGCCAAACCAGACTCGGCTGGGACTGGTTTTAGGAAGACTAGAGAATTACTGGCAGCAACGTTGGAAATGGTGAGCTCTAAATAAGCCGAACCAAACAATTGAGCACATGTCGGAACCAGGTGCCCACCTGGATTATTTTTATGAACAGCGATTCCGCTGCCCGGGTTTTATGTGCCGTTTTATTTTACATATGTGCGCCGTAGACAGAGAGAAGCGAGAGACGTTCCACATGAACCGCATTTAGCATTCCCTGCGGGCATCGTGTAGTCACAGGCCGGTCACAGACTGTTCCAGAGAAAGCTGAATGAGTCATTGTAACTGCTGAGCATGTCATTTTATATCGAGAGCTAATATGAAAGGTGACAAAGTCCATAAGGATAGTGTCCCTAATTCCTGGAAAAAATCCTGTTTAAAAAAGAGAGAGGGAGAGAAATTAAACCATTAGTCATCATCACTCTCAACAACAGAAGCATGAAGCAGATCGAAGAGAGAAATGTCCCTCGCCATAAATAAACGCTCAGATTAGCCCTTCAGTCCTGGCTGATGGTGAACACATTTATACAAGATGCACTCACTCTGTAGGTTGGTGGGACCCGACTGTATTTGCTTGCTGGAGTCTGTCTTCAAGTGGCAAAGTCACCAAGTGATGTCCATCAAGACATATTGGATCAGCCTGGCTGGTTTGGCTTAGTGGATAGAGTGTAGGCCTGCGGACTGAAGGATCCCAGGTTCGATTCCAGTGAAGGGCACATGCCTGGGTTGCGGGCTCGATCCCCAGTAGGGGGCATGCAGAAGACAGCCAATCGATGATTCTCTCTCATCATTGATGTTTCTCTCTCTCTCTCCCTCTCCCTTCCTCTCTGAAATAGAGAAATATATATACACGTTTTAAAAAAAAGAAATAAAAAGACATATTGGATCAGCCTCTGCATTGATTATTGACCCAGCCAGGAGGGCTTCGCTGACCTTCCTGCTGTATCATCATCTGTTTGGCCACAAAACAAAGCTCTTGGTTGAAAGCGAGTTTCCAACAGAGGCCGCCTTCACTTCAATGCCAGAGCCCCGCATACTTGGAAATGACCTTACCACACCCACCCAGACTTGGCTGAGTCCTTGGTCCCCAAAAACAGCTCCTGTTCTGGCGGATGTCCGGCAGGGTCTGGGAGTCCCTGAGCAAAATTCGTTCTGTGTAGGGATGTGGCAGCTGACTGCATTTTTTTTAAAGTATATATTTTATTCATTTTTTTTACAGAGAGGAAGGGAGAGGGCCAGAGAGCTAGAAACATTGATGAGAGAGAAACATCCATCAGCCGCCTCCTGCACACCCCCTACTGGGGATGTGCCCGCAGCCAAGGTACATGCCCTTGACCGGAATCGAACCTGGGACCCTTCAGTCCACAGGCCAAAGCTCTATTCACTGAGCCAAACTGATTTCAGCATAACTGCACTTTTTGCATCTCAGGAGAAAGAGAAGTCTGACAGGCAGAGGGCCAGGTCCAGAGAAGACTTGCCTGGTGCAATAGGAGAACACGAATGTTCCTCAAACCAGGGACTGAAGGAAATGCCCCTCAGAAAGGCGGCGCCTTGAATATTCACAAACTGAACTCACTCTTGCAAACAAGCTCTCAGGTTTGGAAACAAAAATACAAGCACCAGGAAGCTCCCTCCCAGCCACGGGTGATGCAAGGCGTGTCCAACAACGTGGAGTAGCTTTGCCTGCACCAGTACGTCCTGTAACGGAAGTCACATGGTACAGACTCCTGTGTACGCATGTATCTCCTCCCCTTTTACCTCTGTGCTTTCTGTTCCTCCTGTGGGTGTCCATTTCAACAGACAGGGGTGGGCTTTTTCCACCTGAATTTCATCCGATATTTCCCAAACAAGGTCATTTAATGTGCAGGTGGCAAAGTCAAATGCCATCAGAGGATGTGGGCCTCAAAATATCAACTTTGAAGACTGTATTGGCAAACGTATGCGAACGATTGCTGTTCCTTAGGTCAAATAAGAAGTCATCGGATTAATGGTTTAACTAAGTAGGAATGCTATTGGTAAAGGCGCTGAAAGTTGTCGGCTAAATCCATAATGTTCACTTGAAAAGTAACTGGATGGTCTAAATAAATAATAATAATTGATCGTTTTAAAGGTTTCATATACAGATCATTGAGCACTGAAGTGAAACATTTAGTACTTGCAAGCAAATAAAGTTCCAACCTTTATGTGTCTGTCTCCAAATAACATCCTGGGAGAACCAAGGCCAGTACCATTCAGCCGAACAACAGGGTAAGGCAAAAGAGGTAAGAGGTCAAGGACAGACGCCCTGAGTTGACCTCTAAATCTGAATGAAAGGCATGTATGCAACTTTCTTGTCTGCACTGAATATTGTTGTGTTCTTTCTGACAAAAACCTGGACTCTGTACAGTGGTACCTCAAGATACGAGTTTAATTCGTTCCATAACCTTGAGGTGTGGGAAACTATGCGACGCTCGAGTCGCAGTAAACTGGTGGGTCGTGTGCAGCCGGCCAATCCGTGCGATTACTCCTATCTCAACTGTTGCTCGTATTTCAAAGCAAAAATCGCTCGTTCGATGGCTTGTATCTCAAAAATCTCGTATGTTAGGACACTCGTATCTCAAGGTACCACTGTATTTGGAATTTAAAATCCTTATAGTTACTGACAAGTCCTTGGTTTAGTACTGGAAATAAATAAGTCACCTTGAGTTGCAAGCTGTCATCATATGGTGGATAATATTACTATTTGTGAAATATTTCTTGGGATTTCTTGTAAGCAGTGGCGTTCTCTAGCCATTCCTTCTGTAGTCACACAATAGGCACCCATCAATAGACCGGCGAAAGTCACTGTGTGGGATACAGTCTGAAATAAAAAGCACATCCTGTTTGTTCTTCAGGCGGTGTCCACAGATTAGTGCCTTTCCTTCCTTCTCTCTTCATTGTACCATCTCTTTTTCTTTCCTTCCCTTTTTGTTTTCTTCTTCCCTTCCTTCCAGAAAACTTTAGTCCTAAATCCAAGGGTCTGAACAGGTGGCCATGGGTGTGGGGAAGGAGGCGAGATGGTGCAGGCGGAGGGTCCGGAGCCTGAGCAGAGCTGTCAATCATACACCTGTGAGGGGAGAGGCGAGGCAGCGCTGATGGTGAAAGATGGGTATGTACCAAGAGGATTTATACGCAGCACTGTGTTTGTCTATAAAATACAGCGGTACCTCGAGATATGAGTTTAATTCGTTCCGTAACCTTGAGGCGTGGGAAACTATGAGACGCTCGAGTCGCTGTAAACGGGTGGGCCGTGCGTGTGCAGCCGGCCGATTCGTGTGATTACTCCTATCTCAAATGTTGCTCATATTTCAAAGCAAAAATCGCTCGCTCGATGGCTCGTATCTCAAAAATCTCTTATGTTAGGGCACTCATATCTCGAGGTACCACTGTATAAATGTATAGTTATCATAAAACATTGAAAAGCTTTATCCCTGTGCATGAAGGAAGTTACATGTATAGGAAGGAAGAAAAATAGAACGAATATCATAGAAGTAGGTTGTAATGGGAAATGTTGGTCTGAGCATGTGATTTTGACTTTGCTATGCAGAGAGAAACATAAAACCTGGTCTCAATCGGTGTCCGCGGAGAAGGCCTACAATCCCCCACCTCTCCTCAAAGCCATGAGCACACCTGGAGCCCCATACTCGGTTTCCTCCTGGAGAAGAACTAGGGGTTCACAGAAGAGTGCTGGTTACAGGGCGGGGACAGGGAGTGACTCCAGGGATGATGGGATCTTTCTGAAAATGCTCTCGTGCAACAAGTCACGAAGGACACAAAACCAACACAATGTGTCCACGGCACTCGGAAGCCAACTTGAGAGAGTCTCTTCCAGCCAAATCCAGGGTCATTGCAACATCGAAAGAATGAAGGTGCTAACAGATACTCACCCACAGAGTCAAACAGGAAGCTATGAAGGCAAAAAGCCATAAATAAGCAAATGGAGAGAAGTGAAATCTCTCTGTTACAGTAAATTGCCAACTCGTAAAAGTAAAATGGAATTAAAGCCACAATAGCAGCCAAAGACAGTGACCAAATGATCTCACTCACAGGTGGAATCTAATGAACAAAATAAACTGATGAACGACATAGAACCAGTGACATGAAAACCTGCACGGACTGGCATACTTCAGAGGGAAGGGAGAGGTGGGAGAGATTAACCAATGAATTGTATGCATATATGCATAATCCATGGACACAGACATAGTATGGGGCAGGCCGGGATAGAGATGAAGCAGGTGAGGAGGTCAGTGAGGGAAAAGAAAGGTATAGCTGTAATACCTTCCACACTAAATGTAAGTTCAAATAAATAAAGCTACAAAAGGACGTAGTCATAATTAGTTCAGCCAATAAGCATCCACAGACACTAAAGCTAGCGTTTGAAAGATGGATGAGGAGCAGGAAACATACATTGTCTCAAAGTACCTCCCCAGAAAACACTTATTAATTGCCAATTTTACGTGGGACTTTATAGCGGACGGACAAACTTAGCAAACAGCCCCTAATCTGGTGGTCACAAAGACATCGCCAGGAAAGGGACAAACTGAAATTGTGTGCCATCTGCCAGAGTCCTTGCGACAGATACAACCTCACTGCTACAGTTTTCTTGCAAGACATAACCTGATGGTAAATGGAGCAAAAATAGATGCAAATTGGAGGGGAATTCTGGAGAAGAGCTGGCCTCTAGCCTTTGTAAGAGTCAAGGTCGTGAAGTCAAGAGTGGAGAACCGTTTCAAATGGCAGGAAACGAGACCCACCTGGAAATCCACACGTGATCTCCAACTGGATCTTATTCCCACGAAGGACACGGTTAGGACACTGGTAAATTTTGGAAAGGGACCGTGTATTCAATAGCAGTGATGCTTATTTATCCTCACCCCAGGACATTTTTACTGATTTGTTAGAGAGGAAGGGAGAGAGAAAAACATCGATGTGAGAGAGAGAAAGCTTGATCGATTGCCTCCTGTACCTGCCCTGACTGGGGATCAAATCTGCAACCGAGGTTTATGCTCTGACTGAGAAGCAAACCCACACCATTTCCCTTTCTCTCTAAAATCAATAAAAAACACATTTAAAAATAAATATTTGACAGTTAGCATTATTATAAATCCACTCACTTTTAAGATTTAAAAATAGTCTTTTCAGAAACTTATTTTTTTTCATAAGTGTTTACATAAATATATACTATTTTACTTCTCTGGAATATAGACTATAAAATAGGTTGGCTTTAAAATACCCAGTTATTGTTGGTGGAATACCTAAACTTTTTTTTTATTTCCTTCCGCCTATTAAAAATAATGATCTCTAATATTAGTACTCGGCGTTACAGAATAACCCATTAAAACTTGCGAGGAATTTCCAGAATTCAAAATCAGATTGTAACGTCAGTTTGATCTTTATCACATGGCATCCTCCCTCAGACATCTGCCCGCGTTTTGAATCCTCGGTGGAACCATTAATATTTCCAATCCGGCGGTGAGCGGATAGTTAAAATATTTTATAACTCCTCGCATAAAAATGCAAAGCAGTTCTACTTCTTATTCCCCCGCCGTTTAAATAGACCATCCGTTTTCTCCTCTTCCTCGCTTTATTCCCACCAACAAAAAATGACAGGTACCGAAATGTCTGCAGGGGAAAAGCGTGCTGATGATGGGGAAGGGTTTGGTGCTATCATTTCGGATATTTAAGAGGCGATTAGCTGTCTTTTGTTCCCTTACAATAGTCTGCTGATTTTCTTCGAGGCGGCAAAGCAATGGAGAAAAAAGAAGGGAGAAAGAGAGGCGGCCGGCTAATTCCTGGGTCTGCGTCTAGGCTTTGCCTGGCCGGGTGGTGTTTTTATTATGGAGGCACGTTGGCGAATTGGAAAGGGAAAACACCCGTTTGCTTGGCTTGATCTCGGCCGGGCATTATTTACAGCACGCGCCTCTCGGGGTGGCATGCACTCAGTTGGCATTTTGGAGTAATTATCAGTGTGAACCTCTCACGAGTGTACCTCGTTTCCACAGGTAATTAAGGTGACCTAGTTTTGCCTGCAGAAGACTTCGTCTGTGGATAATGCAGACCCAGGGGAGACCGGCGGATCCCTACCTGCCATCCATCTAAGCGATGGGGAAGAGGGAGAACCTGGTAGGCCATCTTGCCCTCTGCGATTTCGGACTCTGTTTAAGATGCGTTATTTTGTGTAAACCGGTGTAGCTCAGTGGATAGAGCATCAGTCTGTAGACTAAAAGGTTCCAGGCCCAATTTCAGTCAAGGGCATGTACTTTGGTTGCGGGCACATCCCCAGTGGGGGGCGTCCAAGAGGCAGCTGATTAATGTCTCTCTCTCATCGATGTTTCTAACTCTCTATCCCTCTCCCTTCCTCTCTGTAAAAAATAATCAATAAAATATATATTTTTTTTAATATAAAGATGTGTTATTTTTCGTTGGTTCTCTGAGAACCTAGAAAGCTTTCCCCTGGACCGATGCGTGGTCCCCATGGATGCTGCTTTTAAAACTTGAGCTGTTGAACATGGTAAGGTCTTATCATTTGTCATGAAGAGAATTGAGATTCATCTTTCACAATGAACTTCAGTCTTGTTGATTTTCAAAAGCATGTTTAAAGAATCGATTCTGGCCAAGAACTGTTGGGCTCAGTGGATAGAGCATCAGCCTGCAGACTGAAAAGTCCCAGGTTCGATTCCAGTCAAGGGCATGCACCTTGGTTTCAGGCACATCCTCCATGGGGGGTGTGCAGGAGGCAGCTGATTGATGTTTCTCTCTCATTGATGTTTCTAGCTCTCAGTCCCTCTCCTTTCCTCTCTGTAAAAAAATCAATAAAATGCATTAAAAAAAAAGAATTATTTTTGCTTATGGTTAACAAATCTTTCCGTGGGCCTCTCCTGTGGATTCCTGTGTATTAGCAAGGCCGTACAAATGCTGTATCACAGCAAAGCATTGCTTGCCCCGCCAAGGCTGCCCCCTTCCTAAGGACAGACCTGCACCCAAAGACCTACCCTCTCTCCCATGCACACCCCCAGTTAACATCCTGGCATCTGGCAGCTCTTTCTGGAAGAGCTGGACAATGCACCGTCTCATACCAACCCACACGAGACAGCTTCTGTCCTTCACAACCTGGAAATTTGCCGCAAAGAATCAATGCATCGGGAACACCAAGAATTCATCTAGTCAAAACCAGTTTGGCTCAGTGGATAGAGCGTCGGCCTGCGAACTGAAAGGTCCCCAGTTCAATTCCAGTCAAGGGCATGTATCCTGGTTGCGGGCACATCCCCAGTAGGAGGCATGCAGGAGGCGGCTGATCGATTCTCTCTATCCCGCTCCCTTCCTCTCTGTAAAGAATCAATAAAGTATATTTAAAAAGAAAAAAAAAAGAATTCCATCTGGCTGAAGGGTTGCTGCCTGTTTATTTGAAGCCTGCCTTGGGTTAACAGACATCATTTCCCAGAAAAACTAACCCCAAAGTCAACTAAACTATGAAATAGTTCTGATGATCAGCGGGACATTTCAACCCAGAATCCTTTCTCTCCTAATTCCCGGCGCTGGGGCCGGGAAGACACGGATAACATGGTCCCCATTTTACTGACACATGAGTTTTCCCTCTGCCCTTCTGGGAAACACTAACAAATCAAACTCGCTTTCTCAAAGGCC
Organism: Lasiurus borealis; assembly: GCA_004026805.1. Classification (NCBI taxonomy): domain Eukaryota; kingdom Metazoa; phylum Chordata; class Mammalia; order Chiroptera; family Vespertilionidae; genus Lasiurus; species Lasiurus borealis. The sequence goes on along the minus strand of PVJN01002086.1, from coordinate 66,103 downwards.
CCTCTCCGTGCTCCCGGCCATTCGCATTCTAACCCGGCTCAGGCCGAAGCATATTCGCCAGAAAAATATGTGCTCTTCAGTATGCAAAGCACTTGCATTTGCTCCTGACTCGTTATTCCATTAATGAATGACTGAGGATCCTGGCAGCCAATGAGGGGGAAGGGGGCTCCCCTCGCTGCCGCGCCTCTTGCCTGACTAAGTGGCCCCCGTGTCATTCCAGTGGAGGGGAAGCAGACGACCCTGTCAGATCTCATTCACAGGGGCCACCCCCAGGGGCAGAACAGCTGAGGAACCAGCGAAGCCACTGTCGCTAACAGCTGTACCGTTGGAAGCTGGGAGCCTGCAGCCTATTTAGGAGCTGAATGCATTATCATAATCACTCCTCCTCTCTCGCTGGCTCCCATCCAGGGGACGGTAGCTGCCACCCACATAAGTTGTCAGTAAGGCGGCTGGTCATACATGACACGGGGGAGGTGTAATTCACATTGGCCTGGAGAGACCAGATGCCCCAGTGGCCTCTGATAAAGCCTAGTTTAGTCACCTATCCGTGGCAGGTACTTCAAGACCAGCGTTTGGTGGTTTGCTCATGTGCCAGCCTGCCAGGCCGGGTCAGGGATGGTCCCTTGGATTTCTGGGCTGAGGCCTGGCAGCTGGGTCTAGTACCAGTCCTGTTTTTCCGGATTAAGTGTGTTCTCCACCTGGCGAGCGCAGACACATGCATTGGCTGACCTTTTATGGCTCTGAGAAAACGTCCATTCTAATTATGGGGAACTGTCCTAATGAGACGGTTTTTTTTCCAGTCTCTCACCTACTGGTATTTGTCAACCGTGATTGTAAAAGAGCAAACACACTTCACGGATCCATAATATCCAATCTTCATAAAATGCCCTCCGTTCTGTGACCGACAACCGTTTAAGAAAAGCTATAAAATGTGAAGCAGAGTGTACCTGCCGGCAAATGAAATCTCCTGGGATAAATGGAAAAACCGCACCAAAATTTAATATCAGATATTTTACCCACCTGAAAATAGGAAAATAATTTATTCAATTTAATTTCGGTTTTGACAAAATTTATGTCCGTCTTCAGTCAAGCACAAAATTCATGGTAGTCTAGCATACTAACTATAAATATCACTTAATATATTTTGTCCACTATCTTATTTTGCCCAACCCATTAATCTGTCATAACCTTCCATTGTCCTCAGAAAAATTTTTAATTTAAAGTTTAGAAGATTGATAGCGCTTCTGTTTCCTTTCTTATAAGTAGCCTGGGTTTGGAAGGGGTACTCATAACTGAAATTGCAATAAATTAGGGAGACAATCTGTTTAAATAACCCAAAATAATGTAATAAAACTTTGCAGATGTGCATCGGCTGGCTAATCTCGTGGCAGCCTGGGGTGGAAGCTGCAAGGGGACAGCAAAGGAAGAGGCTTGGGATCTTATTTCAACAAAGTGACATGAACATGCTGAGAAGTGCAGGTACCTTCCTGACATACTAATCCCAGTAGCAGGTGATGTCCGAATCCAATGCGTGCTGTGTGAATACAACGGCAAGCACCTAGCTTCGTATGAAGAAGCAGAATGAACTCACCTGTATTTGCTACGAGGCACAAAATAGCATAATAATACACGCCTGATTGGTTCAGTGGATTCAAAAAGAAACATTCCATGTGCATCTGTCCCTTTAAAAGAACGGTTCCTAATTCCTTACTCCTTGCTTTTACATCTACAAGTATCTTATAGTTTCTCCAAAATTAGATTTTGAAGAAAGAACTTCAGCAAATTTTTAAAATTCTCATTTTGGTTAACCAAAAGTTTGAGGTTAATGAAAAAATAAAACCGCATTGATTTGAGCAGAGTAGCGATTGCAACCCTTGAATTGTGCTCTGAGAGGCGCAGAAAAATGCAGGGTTTATAAAGGATCAAACCCTAAGACTGTTCTCACTTAGGTCCTCCACAGAAATGAAGGGCATTGGCTAGGCCAGTGCAGAACGGTTAGGCCCAGGATGCTGGTTGTCAAGGTGAAGGAGAAGAAGGTCTGGTCAGCAGGATAGGGAGGAAGTGACTGCTATATGTCTAGGTGTTGGATGCTATCCATTGTCTTTACTATCAGAGAAATGTAAACAAGGAGCCCGAAAGCTGGTGAACCTTGAGCCCTGGCAAGGGCCAAAGCTATACACGGATTGTTGAGTCGAGACAATGGTGGCTCAAGCAATTTCCTGACTAAATAGTCTCAGAGTAAATCTTTACTAATATTTACTGGCCTTTAAGATAATCTGTTACAGAAATTGCCTGCCTAAGGGCTATCGGTGTATCCAAAATTGAATAAAATACTGGCAAGGCATGGACACCAGTAGAAGTCCCTCCCCTTGAATTGGACTTTCCACCTGGCCCCCAATATTTCTAAATTATTATTTCTTGTCTCGTCTCTGTCATTTGTGTGCAGCCCTTTCCAGATCCCGAACCCTGAACCATGCGGGACGTGGCTAACACACCCAGGTAACAATCCTGGATCAGGATTTTCACTGTTCAGCCCTGGGCTGCATTTAGCAACAGGTGAGCAACTTTTCAAACTTCAAAGATCTAGGGCATGAGCCAGGCAGAGCCCCACTTTCCCAGCGGCCTCCCTTCTTTCTTTTAAGTGACTCTTGGAAATGCATATTCCATATTATTGTCTTCATTATCACGTTTTAAAATGCACTTTAAAGTGAAAAAGCAGAGATAACATCAGCATTTAGTGACAACTAACACAATTCAATTAATGGTATATCTTGTTTTCCCGCGACTGTAGGGAAAGCTTTCTCCTAATTAAATGTATGGTATGTTCTTCAAAACTGTCCCGAGTCTCTCCAAAGGACAGGCTAATTACCAACTGTTAATATTAAGAATACACGTGGGGCAGGAAAATAGGACTTCAATTTACAGTAATAATTTTGGAATGGAGTCATTCTAGCCGTAAATTGTCACAGCTGCTCCAAGTGTGATGACACCCATGAAAATAAAATGGATGTAGTCATAACGACCTCGCTGATTTTGAGACACTTTATCAGGAAACTGTAAAATATTTGGTATGCTTTCACAAACTATAAAGTGAGACGTATACCTTATGTTTGCATAGGGACTCAGGGTTAAACAGTGTTTTTAGATATGACATGAATATTTTTTGAGAATTGAATAATACTGGTATTTAGCATTTAGTGACTTCTCTGCTGAATAGTACCCATAAAATATTTCCTCTTTTAAATATGTTCTTATTGATTTCATAGAGGAAGGGAGAGGGAGAGAGAGATAGAAACATTAATGATGACAGAGAATCATTGACCAGCTGCCTCCTGCATGCCCCCTACTGGGGATGGAGCATGCAACCCAGACCTATGCCATGACTGGGAATCACACAGTGACCTCCTGGTCCATAGGTAGATGTTCAACCACTGAGCCATGCCGGCCAGGCTATTTCTTATTTTGAATTGCCAATAGCCAAACCAAATAACCTGCCAATGATTCAAACATAAACATTTTTATCTCAGACTAGTTTATATTTTGAACCATCTTACCAACATCATCACCACCACCCTTCCAGCCCCAGAATTTCTGTTTCCCTTCACTGAAGGGATTCCCAGTTATCCAGACATCTGTTTCTGCGAAGACAGACTTAGAGGCAAGGGAAAGAGTGTTTCAGTTACTTGGCACACAGCTGGCATGCTTCCTGCCTTTGGAGTCTCCTGCCAAGTCCTCCCCCCACCATGGGTATTTGCATGGATGAAGAGTGCTCAGAGCAGATCCCACTCTTTGCTAGAGCAGAAGAGTGATTCTCTCTCCATCCTGTGCAAGCTCATCCTGGCCATCCCCACGTTAAGATGACCTCTCTGTCTACAAAGGAAGAGACCAATCTCATTTCACAGCTCGATTTATCATGTTTGCATGCAATTGAGTTATTTCCACTGATTGGGCATTTTAGTTTCCAGAGTGTTTGCCCTATATCATCACTTTGCATCCTAGCCAGATCCTGTGACATGGATAATTACATCTTTTCTCTAGACGAAGAATAAGATTTAAAGGTGATTTTTTTTCAAAAGTGCTCATTTTTTAATGTATCATACTTGTTTAACTTATGATAATATTGGGTTTTATTAGAGGCTTTCTTTCCCTCTTTTTTTCTTTCTTTTTAATGATTTTTTTACTGAATTTGAGAGAGAGAAGAAAGGGAGAGCGTTAGAAACAATACTGAGAGAGAAACATCATCAATTGGCTGCCTCCTGATCTCTATAATATTCTAGGTTATTGTAAACTTTCTGTGAAATGTTTATTCATTCACATATTTATTTAAATTTACTAGAGGCTCAGTGCAAAAAATTCATGCCTTGTTGGTGGGGGTTGGGTTAGAGTGTCCCTCAGCCTGGCCTGCAACCTCTTGCAGTCTAGGACCCCTCGAGGGATTTCTGCTGCCAGCTTAGGCCAGTTCCCTGCCAAGACCAGGCCTAAGCCAAAAGGCAGACATCCCTCTCACAGGCTGGGACCCCTCGCTCCTTACTGTCCTCCTACCCACTGCTCTTTACTGCTTGGCTCTCTGCTCCTTAGCGCTGCCAAAGGGGCAGGAGAGTCTTCTACCACCATCACTGCACTCGCCAGCTGTGAGCCCGGCTTCGGGCTGAGTGGCGCTCACCCTGTGGGAGCACACTGACCACCAGGGGGCAGCTCTTGCATTGAGCGTCTGCCCCCTGGTGGCCAGTGTGCATGATAGCTGTAATGGTCACGTAGGCTTTTATTATACAGATTAGCTGTGGGTCTATTTCTGAGTTATGTTTTCAATTCCTCACTTTCTTACAGTACAGTGGTACCTCGAGATATGAGTGCCCTAACATACGAGATTTTTGAGATACCAGCCGTCTAGCGAGCGATTTTTGCTTTGAAATACGAGCAACAGTTGAGATAGGAGTCATGGCACGGATCGGCCGGCTGCACAAGACCCACCAGTTTACCGCAACTCGAGCATCTCATAGTTTCCCATGCCTCAAGGTTACGGAAGGAATTAAACTCGTATCTCGAGGTCCCACTGTATCTGGGAAGCATCAGATGCTTCTGTGGGAGGCTTCTATTTCTCCTAGACCCTTGAGTGCTCTCTGCAGAGCTCAGTGCCATGGTCTCTCTTGGCCACTCCCAACCAGTCTGGGCAAAGTAGTCAGAGGATCACCCAGGGCAGACAGGCACTATAACTAGAAGTAGCTTTCAAAGGAAACAACTGAACTGTACAAGCTCACAAAGGCACAATACTACCATATTTTCCAGCATATAAGACGACTTTTTAACCCAGGAAAATCTTCTCAACAGTTAGGTATCATCTTATATGCTGGGTGTCGCTTTATAGGGTGGGTATATCCCAAACTCTATATTTTAACTGGAAAAGCTGGGGATCGTCTTATACACCCAGTTGTCTTATACGCCAGAAAATACAGTAGTTGTTTGAATGCTGTGTGAGATTGTACTGTGTGTTACCTATCAATGACATTCCTCATCAATGACTGAAGATCACTCCAACTCCATCACAAATTTTAAAAAATAATAATAATACGTGCAGCCTGGCATCTGGAAATGTCTGCCTTAGGAGCATTCCTTCAACTATAATGCTTATAATTAAATTCTCAGGGAAAGGAAAGGACCTCAAATACACCATGCCATGCATACTTTTCATTTGTCTGATAATTGGCACTTTATAGAAAGGCAGCCAATTGATGTATTCATGCAATTGATGTCATTGATGAATTCATATAATTGCTATTTTGTGGCTTTATTCTTAATCACTTATTTTTCTTTTTTACTAGGAGTCCTTTGTCCAGCACACCTCTCAACTTGACTGGAGACCAATTAATCTTCACAACTTAAATATCCTCTCTTTTGATCGCCCAAAATGGAATGCAATGGAAAGGAAAACTCATGTCCAACGCAGTGAGCACATGCTGTTTAAAATCCCTGCTTCTAACCCGGCAGGCATGGCTTAGAGGGTGAGCGCCAACCTATGAACCAGGAGGTCACAGTTTGATTTTCAGTCAGGGCACCTGCCTAGGTTGTGGGCTCCATCCCCAGTGTGGGGCGTGCAGGAGGCAGCCCATCCATGATTCTCATCACTGATGTTTCTAGCTCTCTCTCCCTCTTTCTTCTGCTCTGAAATCAACAAAAATGTATTTTAGAAATAAATAAGTGAAATAAGAAAGCCCCTGCTGCCAAAGCTGCAGTGAGACTGGGCTCTGGGACGTAGGAACTGAGGCAGGACCCTCCACGGGGCCTTGAGTTGGGTGAGTTTCTGTCTTTGCCACCTCCTGGGCAGGCTCGCGGGAAGGACTCATAAATCCCAATCTGAGAAGATGCCCAGCGCATCACAGACGCTCATTAAACCTCCCTGCCATCCTGTATTTTTTTTTTCAGATAAATTTCACATGCATTCCTGTCGTGGAGACTAGCAGCCGCCCTGGGAAGCAGTGTGCCCGGGTGTCATCTCCATGTGGCAGAGGAAGTGGAGTCAGCTCTGACTCTGCTGACCTGGTGTGGTGTGTGCTCCCGACACGACCCCTCGCTGGACTCACTGATCTGCTTTTGAGGCTCTAGAGCAGCGGTTCTCAACCTGTGGGTCACGACCCCTTTCGGGGTAGAACGACCCTTTCACGGGGGTCACCTAAGACCATCGGAAAATGCAGATATTTACATCACGATGCATCACAGTAGCAACATTTCATGGTTGGGGGTCACCACCCCATGAGGAACTGTATGCAAGGGTCGCGGCCTTAGGAAGGTTGAGAACCACTGCTCTAGAGGACTTCCTAACAGCCGCCTGAGCCTGGGCACAGAGGGTACCCCACGTTAGGAAAGGGCCCCAGTATGGAAAAAGGGCTGATGATGTTCCATCAATGTACAATTTTTGTGGGAACCTCTTTCACGTCCCACGTGGTTCAGGGTTCCCATTCAGGGTTCAGGTTCTGGAGGAGGTCGCACGCAAATGAAAAGAGAGACTAGGAAAGTATTAATTTGGTGATATTAGGGGACCAAGTGGGAGCTTTCCTCTAGTGGAAAGACTACCCTTGCTCTGGCCTTTTTCTCCCTTTTTTTAAGACTATGGGATACACCCATGACCTTTAGGTAGGAAATTCCCAGAACAGAGATTTACATGAGACAAACAGGTAGAGGCTGCTTCAGCTCACAATGTTTCCACTAAACAGTGAGTGATCAGCTCTGACCTTTCAGAGCAATGAAGGTTGACCAGCCTTCTGGTCTCCTGTCCACATCTTTCTATCAGTGAGACAATGTTTGGTTTCTGACAATTTTTATATTTTTAAAGAATATGAGTGTCCTCTATCATTGGGAGGAGACACAGCTGTCTAGGTAAATGGTGGTGGGATAACACGGTGGTCAGTCTAGGAGCGTGCAGCCATTGGAGAGTTCAGACACACATGGTCATAGGAATGCAAGACAGTTTCAAGAGACCCAAACAGAGGGTTGGTTTCAGGAAAGTGTGTGGAAAAAGTGGCAAGTCCTTCAGGGCTATTTTCTATTTGTCCCATGAATATCCACAATCACTCGACATGGTGCCTTATACATAGTGCATGGATGAATGAATGAATATTTTATCCTCAATGAGTTGTTCAATACATGATCAGGCATCGCTCAATCTGTTTTTAACCTCCAAAAAAAAAAAATGAATGAGTAAATGAATGACGTTTTGGATCTCTTATGTGACTTCTAAATAAGCAAAATCAGAAAACTTTATGAAGCAACAAGTTATTTGCTGACAGCCTTTTATTTGCGTCCCTATTTCGATGGCCGTGACCTTTGGCTTCACATTGATTTGATTGTTGCCTCTGTAATCAAGCAGCTGTGGAGCGGGGTGCTCACGGTGCTCTGAGCTCCGAGGGGCACAACCTGAGGGAAGTGACGCTGCCACCAGGAAGCAGAGACAGTGAGTGTCAGACTGTCGCTTTCTAATAGCCCTGTGGCGTGAATGCAGGTCAGCCTTACAAGGATCAGCAAACCACCAGAATTCAGAAAGGAGGTATGAACGAATCTGAGAGGTTGCTACCTACATATCCTCCAGGTAACTGAAGGCTTTAACGCATTTAATTCACATTTGGCTTTGAAAAGAGAAAGCAAAAAGGAAACAGAAAAGGCACATTTCCCAGGAGTCATACGGAATAAAACTGGCTTCTTTTTCATTAGTGAAGAATAAATGTTTACATCCATTTCCATATGACAGCCCTCTAGAAATCAGTCAAATGAAGATTCAATGATGGTGAGAACCAAATTTTCTGACCAACATGAAATCACATCTCTTGGATAAAAGTACAAAATCCAGAGCTGAAAATACCAAATCATGTGTCTCCATGAGAATAAGGTTGAGAGCTTCCGGGGCATGGTTTTGGGGTCAGACAAAGCTGGTATTCCAGGAAGTCTACCATATACCCTGGCATACTGAAGACATCGACAACTTAATCATTTCCTTTCTAGACACATCCCACCCTTTCCATCTGACATCAGTTCCACAAGAAATGCTTCCTGCTTAATTGCGACACACACTGTAATTTCACCTTCCACGTCCTGATTAATTAAAAAAGAAGCTGCAAACTGTGACTCTTACCGTTCAAATATCACGTGACTATTCCCCAGAGACTATTGACTAGAAGTGTATCCCACAAAAGGTTCTCTAGAAATGGAGTTCGGTGAATAAGGCCGTATGAAGAAGTCTATATCCCCGTTTGCACAGATTCCCTCCACACATTAGGATACTAGAGAAAAAGAGGCCGAAACCGGTGTGGCTCAGTGGATAGAGTGTTGGTCTGTGGACTGAAAGGTCCCAGGTTAGATTCCGGTCAAGGGCATGTATCTTGGTTGCGGGCACATCCCCAGTCGGGGGCGTGCAGGAGGCAGCTGATTGATGTTTCTCTCTCATCGATGTTTCTAGCTCTCTATCCCTCTCCCTGCCTCTCTGTAGAAAATCAATAAAATACATTTTAAAAAAAGAAAAAGAGGAAGGGGTGGAGTAGGGGGAAGAGCCACTGCAGGTCTACTACCATGGTGGGAGGAGAGAAAGACGGAGGAGGATTGGGTAAGAGATGACCCAGGTCCCAGCACGGTTCTGGGAAAATCTAAGACGGGTGCTTGGAGCCCCCAGAGCAAAAATTTACCCACGGGAGGAGCCTTCCCGGCACAGGCAGGGCCTGATTCTAACCCCTCGGCATCCTCATCACCGGCGGAGAGCAGCTGGGAAAGAGTGTGGCTCCGGCATGGAAACCATAAAGGACCCAAAGCGGCAGCAGCTGGAAGCTGCCGGCAAGGATGCCCCCGGCAGGCTCTCCTGAAGAGCATCCCCATTGCTAGGCAACCGTGTGTTCAAAATGATGCTGGTGGAGCTGAAAGGCAGACCCGGAATCGTGAGGCAAACCAGGTGGGGACCAGCAGGAAGCCTCCGCCGCCCTCAGGAGCCGGCAGAGGAGGCGGTTTCAGGAGAGAGCCGGGGCCACGGTCAGAATCTGGCTTCGTGGCAGGTTCTGCCTGGTGATCGGTGGATGGTGTGGCAGCGGGAGGCGCTGTCTGGGGAAAGCCAGGCTCACGGCAGAGACGGGGTCACCCTCAGAGACATCTACCAAAGCAGAGATGGGGGTGGGGGGTGTCCTCTCTGCCTCCCTCTCTCTGATGCCCCTCCTGTGGCATCAGTGTAAGTGGAGACTGTGGGCAAGGGACCCTGAGTGCATGGCAGAGCCGGGCACCCTGCAAACAATCACAAAGTGCAGGCGATGGGTCGGGGAGGGAAGCAGCCCAGGACTGACACAGCAAATCCTGTGATCCAAATCCGGGGCTTATTCTAAATTAACAAGCTCCTGAGTGCCATCAAAATAATCAAGTGCCCACACGTGATCCGAATAACCGAGTGCCACAGCATTTGGGGGAAAGTGCAATGTGTCTTCATGAAAAACACCCAACATAAAATCCTAGTTTCAATTGGTAGTGAGAAGCAGCACTGGATATAGTATTTTTAAAGATGAGACTTTAAAAAAAAAAAAGTACATTCTATATGATAAAGAGCTAATATGCTAATTAGACCGGACAGCCGAACAACCTTCCAGATGACCTTAAGGATGACCTTCTGGGTTGACCCGTGGGCAGGGGTCAGGGCTGTGGGGCTGGGAGTCAGCCTGGGCTCTGAGGGACTACTCTTGCATGAATTTCATGCACCGGGCCTCTAGCAAAAAAAAATTATGCTGACTGATAAGAATTTTATTCACAAAAACGTGTTGACAGTCATTTGAGAGTTTGGAGAACTTGGATCAAGGGTGATTCCAGAATGGATGGCTTTAGTCACGTACATTTATAAAACTGTTGAAAATGGATTATGATCGAGAGCCGTCCTTTTTGAATGGATTGATTTAAAAAAAAAAATCGAAAGGTAGAAACCATTGTTCTTGAACGCAGAATCCATGCCTCATGGCTGTTGACATTTAAAAAGGATTGCTTGCCACCGAAGCAGGTTTGGCTCAGTGGATAGAGCGTCAGTCTGCAGACTGAAAGGTCCTAGGTTCGATTCCGGTCAAGGGCATGTACCTTGGTTGTGGGCACATCCCCAGTGTGGGGCGTGCAAGAGGCAGCTGATCAATGTCTCTTTCTCATCGATGTTTCTAACTTTCTATCCCTCTCCTTTGCTCTTTGTAAAAAATCAATAAAATATATTTTAAAAAATTAAAAATAAAAATGCTTGCTTGCCACAGGTAGCACTGATTCCCTGGGATCCTGTAAAGAAACACCTCACAGACCTTGCACGGCAGAGGGTTTTAGCAAGGACTTGCTTCTGGCCTCGGTGTTCCCCCCCAAAGTCAACGACCACCACACCAGCAGGAACCTGAGATCTGGCCCCAAGAGGACCGCGTCCCCCTTCCCCGCTCTGCTGCTTCTCTGATGCGCAGAGGAGGCAGAGAGCAGCACAGATGTCTTCCTGGCCTGGCTCCCTGCTCAGCTGTTCCCAGCGCTCAGAATGAGAGCTGCAGCTAGTGAGGTGGGAGGGCCGGCTGCCCAGCAGGCTGGCTTTGTGAGGCGCTAAAAATACCTAAAAATACCGGGCCGGAGAGGAGGCGCTGGAGGATAAAAGGGGTCCAGGTGCCGGCGCCCCGGGGTGCTCCAGCTGCCCTGGTGCTCCTGTCCGCTGCCCCCAGCGCCGCGCTGTAATTGAGTGCCTTGGGCGAGATGACAGGTTTGTGGGCTCTGGAAAAGGCGGGGTGCCCCCCACCTTGTGCGCCTCCCCATGCCATTTCGCCACCGGCCCCTCAGAGCTGCGGAGCTGGAGGGGGTTTTGATGTGCTCCGGTGGGAAGGGCCACTGTGAAACTCGCTGGGCAGTGAACACCGGGGAGAGAGAGGTAATTTGCGGTGCTCGTTCGGCTTACACAGGCAGAGTCCGTCCTTTCATGCGGGGAGAACACTGTCTCCTGATCTGGGGTGAGTGTGCTGGTTAACCACCGGCATCCCTGCTGCCCTGTGATGGCTCAGCCTCACTGAGGGGACCTGGATGGAGGCAGGGATGCAGTGAGAAAAGGGGCAGGATGTGGAGGGAGGCAGGGATGCAGGCGAAAGAGGAGCATCACAGCCCGATGCCCGGGTACCAACAGGCATCCAAACAGAGTGAGAGAGGCTTCTTTCTGGTCTTGTTCTTTTCTTGGTAGAGGAGCCTTCAACCAGCAGAAGAGGAGGTTAAAGACGTGAAAGCGAGGCTGCGGGTGTGGCCTCTGTTATTCATGGAGCTGGGAGCTGGGAGCCCACAGGAGCAGAGAGAGCGAGCCCGCTGAATGGGAGACCCGGGTTCGGGCACCTTCTCTGCGTCTCCGCGGGACATTTGCTAAAACAAGTTCAATCGACTGGAAGAGCAGACCCCTGGGATCGCAGGCAGCAGGAGGAGAGTGCGCCCAGGAGACTGGCGGGGCCTGCAGTGGCATCGCCCGAAGCCCACACAGCACAGCAGAGAGAAATGACAGACAGCACCGGCTGGTGATTCCGGAGGACAAAGAACACGAGTCCGGGGGCTGGTGAAGGCAGACAGTTAGCACCATGGCCCTCGGCGAGGACACACACGGAGCACACTTCGATGACAGTGCCATTACCACAGGGCACGCCTTCTACCCCACAGCCGGGCTGGCCGGGCACCCTGCTGAAAAAGGGGTGCAGTCAGCTGAGCGAATCCTTCACTGTGATGGCACGCACCCACACATTAGCTTCCACTGTGGATTTCCTCCCGTGTTAGTTATTTCAACGCAACCCTTCTTCCACGCCACTAGGAAGAATCCTTGCCTGGTTCCATGGAGAAGAGGCAGCCTACACCTGCAGAAATACAGTGGCACCTCGAGATACGAGTGCCCTAACATACGAGATTTTTGAGATACGAGCTGTCGAGCGAGCGATTTTTGCTTTGAAATACGAGCAACATTTGAGATACGAGTCATCGCGTGGATCGGCCAATTGCACTCGACCCACCAGTTTACCATGACTCGAGCGTCTCAGTTTCCCATGCCTCAGGGTTACGGAACGAATTAAACTCATATCTTGAGGTACCACTGTACGGCCATCCTGCTCAACCAAGGGGCCCTCACGGGGTTTCCGAGGAGGCAATGAAAAATGAGGTTATGCATTCCTTACTGAGCACACTTTCCAGAGTCTAGATAATGAAGTTATTCTGAATCATGTGATTTTTAAAAATCTTATCATAATTTTTTAAATATATTTTATTGATTTTTTACAGAGAGGAAGGGAGAGGGATAGAGAGTTAAAAACATCAATGAAAGACAGACATCGATCAGCTGCCTCCTGCACAATCCCCACTGGGAACATGTGCCCCTGACTGGAATCTAACCTGGGACCCTTCAGTCCACAGGCCGACGCTCTATCCACTGAGGCAAATAGGTTTTGGCTAATCATAATTTTTTAGTGAGATCTTATTTCTTTGAGAGCAGATAAGCAATGAGCAATAATGTTTAATATTGGGCAACTAGAGGCCTGGTGCATGAAATGCATGCATTTAAGGGGATGTGCTCAGCCCGGCCTGAACTCTCGTGTAGCACTAGAGCTCCGCAATCGATTGCCCCAAAGAGGTAGGCCCCGCTCACCTGACTGAGCTCTGCGATGGGTCACCCCCAACAGAGGGAGGCCCAGCCCACCCACTGTGGTCCACTGGTCGGTGTTTGGGGCGAAAGCAGAGCTCCCCCCACACCGACTGATTGCCCTGCCGGCCAGTGACCCAGGCTCCCTCTGGGAGGCGATCATGGAACACTGGCGGGGCCCTCCCACCAGCTGCATCACATCCGCCTGGCTGGCCTGGCGCCAGGGGTGGCACAGCGTGGTTGTCCAGATGGTCATCCCTTGGTTCAGCTGTTCGGTCAATTTGCATATTACACTTTTATTATTATAGATGCTAAGCGATAAAGAGTGAAGACACATTTTAAATATACCTACTCATGCCAGGAAGACCATATTGACAAATGTATTCAATCATAGCGAATATATTGTATTCTTTAAAAATCTTTCATATCACCGAGACCGGTTTGGCTCAGTGGATAGAGCATCTGTCTGTGGACTGAAAGGTCCCAGGTTCTATTCCGGTCAAGGGCATGTATCCTGGTTGCAGGCACATCCCCAGCAGGAGGCATGCAGGAGGCGGCTGATGGATGTCTCTCTCTCATCGATGTTTCTAACTCTCTATCCTTCTCCCTTCCTCTCTGTAAAAAAATCAATAATATATATTTTTTAAAAATTTTTAATATCAAGCAACTCTAGGTAAAAAAGTTTTAAAATATTACATTAAAATGCATCTTAATGTCCATGAAGTTAAGTTACTTTCACTCGTCCATGCCACACTTTAGGATTTACAGAGCCATATGTACACTGTGAGAAGGTGGATTTTATATTTAAAATAAAACAAGGAGGACGGGGAGTCTGAGACAGCCAGGGGTGCAATTAGGGCACATCCTTTTCTACTAGAGAGTGGGTCATGGATGTGAATTTTCTGGAAGCCAAGGCAAAACTGGAGACCCAGTCCCCACTTCAGCATCTATAAAGTAAAAACAAACTATTTGGTCAAGAATAAGTATTTTTAATTCTAACACTTGAGATGAGAAAGTCCCAGTGTTTCTTTACAACCGCACTTTGTTTGGCGAAGAGCCCCTCTCCACATACTTAAAGCGAACAGAAGTCAGTATGTTGCTTAGTGATTTCTTCATAATGTCTCTCTGTGTGGCCTTCCTACAGAACTCTAGATGAAGGTCAGTAAATGTGTGTTTTTATGATGCTCTAAAATTACATATTCCTTATCCCATGAGTCCTGATGCTCTGAGTCAATGCAAAAAAAAAAAAGGTATTTTAGACTCCTTCTTAGGTGTTTCTGTTATATTTATAATTATTTTTTGTAATTTATCTGGTGTTGATATCTATGGTTGATGTCTGAAAATTGAAGTCAGATCATGAAGGAAACCTGTATTAACTCTCCTACAATTCTGGGGGATGAGACTTTGAATGTACAGATAAAAATTGGAAGTCTAGCCAAGACCGGTTTGGCTCAGTGGATAGAGCATTGGTCGGCGGACTGAAAGATCCCAGGTTCGATTCCGGTCAGGGACATGTACCCTGGTTGTGGGCACATCTCCACTGTGGGGCGTGCAGGAGGCGGCTGATCGATGTCTCTCTCATTGATGTTTCTGTCTTTCTATCTCTCTCACTTCCTCTCTGTAAAAAAATCAATAAAAATATATTTAAAAAAAATGGAAGTCTAGTCTTTCTGACATGGCCCGAGGGTTGAGTATCGACCTATGAACCAGGAGATCACAATTCGATTCCCAGTCAGGGAATATGGCTGGGTTGCGGGCTCGATTCCCAGTGTGGGGTGTGAAAGAGACAACTGATGGATGATGTTTCTCTCTCATCACTGAAGTTTCTATCTCTCTCTCCCTCTCCCTTCTGTTCTGAAATCAATAACATATTTTAAAAAGAATTGGAAGTATACTTTAGGAAATGGATATTGTAAGACCCACCAATATATGGTCACCAAGTCTTCAAAAGTGCATTGTATTTAAAATTCTCTCACTCTATAGAGTTGTTTTGATTCTTATCATATTAAAGATATACACTCAGATGTGACTAGGCAGAATACACATTTTTTCTATCAAAGCCATCCAGTGGAAGTGTATTAAAACCCTCAAATCATTTCACCCAGAAACTCATAAGTGTTTTTAATCCATAGAACGCTGTAATGCCATTTCCCAGTTTTTAAATAACATAGAATTGCCTGGTGAGCTTGTTATTAGTAAATATGCCTACGTAACCCACTCATCTCCATTCCAGGGACTTTCTGAATTGATATCTCCAGGAGCCTAACCCGCACAAATTAAACAAAACTGGGGATCCTGATAGACATCAAAGCCTGAAAATTGCTTCTCTCTGATGGAGTTTTCCTTTGAAAATAGCTGTGAAGTTCTGAAATGTAACCTTGAAATTGAATTGTAGGTGCTTTTGGCTTTGTTTTGTTTTGTTTTTAGAATACTTCAGTGTTTTTACTTGGGGATAATTGTTAAAATTATGAGGCTCTTCTCCAAATACTTAGGACAAATGAGTGAGACGGGATCTGCATCTTTTCAGATAAGTCTTACACAGATAGAGAGTAAGGTGCCATTGTCACAACAGCACTAACAGAATTTAAAAGATAATTGAAAATCAAGTATTGTGCGGATTCAGCCACAATTACACCTGTCTCTAAGATTGATTTTGGACTAATGCACTCTGAACTCTGATTTTCTGTTAATAAATACACATTTAAAAAATAAAATAAAATCCTAAAACTACTTTCCAAATGGCAGGGCAGTAGTATTGATGGCTAGGTAAAACCCTGTTGTATCTATTAAACAGAAGTCACTCTCATCAACTTTCCATAAGTCTCCTTCAATTTAGGGGGAAAAAAAAACTATCTTAACAATGGAGGAAATATAAAAGAGTTAAGCAAAGTTCTCAAATCGTGAGATCAAACAAAGGGTCCTTCAATCCTTGTTCTACTACTAACTAGCTTTGTAATCATGGACAATTTATTTAACAGCTGGAATACGGTTGTGAATGTGAAGATTAAATAATACCTTGTATACCGTCAGTACATATTGCTTTCTTTCATCTCTGCTTCCAGTCTAATGATGCTTTAAACAAACAAATAAATACCATATTTTCCGGTATATAAGATGACTGGTGTATAAGACAAATAAATACCATATTTTCCGGTGTATAAGACAACCCCCAACTTTTCCAGTTAAAATACAGAGTTTGGTATATACCCACCCTATAAGATGACACCCAGCGTATAAGACGAACCCCAACTTTTGAGAAGATTTTCCTGGGTTAAAAAGCCATCTCATACACCAGAAAATACGGTATGTATTCCACATACCTGTTATACCTGCTGAGTTCCTCTCTCTGCATTCTCCAATGGCTATACAGACTCATAGTAGCCCAACATGTGCTCCCTCATAGAGTACAGAATGACTGTGGGGTCATGGAAAACAAGGGATCTTGGGAGTTTGCTAGGAGTTCAATGTTTGGCTCTCGTACTTGATCTGCTAGACTGGGGGCCAATCTCAGCCTCGGTTTCTAATCTGTGCAACTCTGGCCTCTTTGAATTTTATAAGAGGAAATTAGATGCCATAGGAAATGCTTGCAAGGTAATAGTAACACAACAATAAATATCAGCCTTCTGCATCTGTGGTGGAGAGGACCTGTATGCTCCCATCATCAGCTTTGGACAGAGAGTCAACACCGGCCATTAGCTCTCTCCATTGGAACTATGACTGAAATATCACATTGGAAGTTTCATCTGACAGGACATTAAAGTACGGTCTTGCTACCACTTGGATGAAACACCTTTATGAAGTTGTGAGCATTCTTAGATCTTTTAAGGATGAAAGGAACACCCAGAGTAATTAGCAATTACTATTTCACAACAAATCATAGTTGTCTCTTCGCGAAAGCATTGCACTGGGGTCCACGAAACCTGAGTTATATTCCCACCTCTGCTGTTCTCCAGTTTTTATGACATTGGAAAGTCATTTCACCTTTCTGTGTCAGAGAAAACTTATAATTAACTTCCATTGATATATAAGCCACCTTCTGCAGCAGCTGGATAACTAGAATTATATTTCCCACCAGAATGTAAAGTACTAAATATTTCCTATAAAGTATTTTCTGTGGAGTGAATTGTGATTTTCTTTTTGGGAGACTGCAATTTAATTTATAAAAATGAACCTATATGCATTCTGAGCAATCTCATATTTGACTATATATTGCATATACAACTATAACAATTAAAATAATCTCTATGTACCTGCAAATGATTTGTATTGTAATTTTCTCCTATAAGGCAATAGCTAATATACACCTATAGAAAAATGGGCAGAATAATTGAGTAGCCAATAAAAAAGAACTTAATAAATATTCACTTTCCTGGGAAGATATGTACTCATGTAATACATTAATTTAAAAAAAAATGGGGAAAGAAAAGAAATATTCACTTTCATTCTAATATAAAATCATATTAAAGAAACAATAGCTCAATATTTTACACTGAGATTTTTAAATACTTTCAGTGGTCACCGCCACAATTTCTATGTGATGAATTAGGCAATAAATATCAAAAGTCTTACAGTTACCCATACTCTTATACTAATTCCATTTTTAGAAATTTGAATTAAGTATAGACTCCAAGACACACAAAATATTTCTGTGTCAGAATATACAGAGCACCATTATGTATAAAACTGAAAAGGGTTTAAGTAAATAAATACCCAACAAATGGATAAAGTTTAAATAAAGCGTGGTTTAAATTTTGCTCATATTTTATTGGTGGTGGTGGTTAGTGACAGTAAAACTATGGAATGGTCCAGAAAAAGATGCCTTCCTCTGACTCAGAAATACTAGTAGTAGCTCCAGGACATTGGTGGGCCCCGTGTCACTGCAGAGAGAAGGAGCCCACACCTGCAGGGAGAGAGCGGGCTGTGGGAAAACTAAGAGGCACCACTTGTACGTGGTTTGCACTGTTATTGGGTGACCCTCCCTGCATCAGCCTGGGTGTCTCTCTCCACTCTCTGTGCATCTTGTTTCCTGCTGCCTGCGCCTCCTTCTGCACCTAGAATTCTGGCATCTACACTGAGTCTCTGCCCGGGCCCTTCTTCATGATGCACCACCCCGGAGAGAGATCCCGGTCCAACTCCTGGTATTTATCCTTTCAGATTCTTCATTCGGTTAAGAACTTCATTGCTTTCTTTTTACATTTATCTTTACTGTGGACACTATGACACATGACCTCTTGTTCTTTCCCATGGAGCCCTCCACCCTTCCAATCCCCTTCCAGGCCTGCACTGCACTACGGTCTGTGTCTCTGGGTTATGCATACATGCATACATGCCTATGATCGCTGACCTTGATTTTCTTGGGAGGACTCACAGCATCTGCAAAACCTTCCCTCGGTATTGCCAAAACTCTTTGTAGCGAAGGGTGATTTTCTCACCATCTCTCACAGGCCAACACATTAGTAATGCCAATTAAAATACTGGAAACATAACACTTTTCAATTTTTAAAAAAAATTAAAAGCTGACCTCATTTTCTATCATACGCCAGATCTTCTATAAGACACATTAAAATACATGATTAAATAAATGAAAGTAAAAATTGAAGATGAAAAATACAAGATCCTTTTTTGTCAATACTTTCAACAGACATAGGATCACTCTGCAGATTCCACACCGTTTCTCAATGCTCGCTCCGGTGTTCAGACTCGCTTTGTTCACATGGCCCCATGGTCGCAGATGGTTGGGGGCCAGCACCTGTCCTGGGCACCTGCCGTTAAGCTCCCCCCTCTCTATACCGTTCTTCTCTGTAGTTTAAAATAGAATTCAAGGTTTTAAAGTCAAGTTTAAAATCCAACAATAACCAGCATTCATAGCTACAAAGCACACTCCATCCTTCTCTGCTTTTTCCTTTTCATATGCTGAGAACACAGCTATAGTTTGAACAGTCAACTCAACGCTAATATCTAGCTGATCAAAAATGGATTTGTAATTTTAAATTTTGGATTCTTACTTTTTTAAATATACAGTGGTATCTCAAGATACGAGCTTAATTTGTTCCGTTACCTTGAGGAGTGGGAAACTATGAGATGCTCGAGTCGCAGTAAACTGGTGGGTCGTGTGCAGCCGGCTGATCCGCGCGATTACTCTTATCTCAAATGTTGCTCGTATTTCAAAGCAAAAATCGCTCGCTCGACAGCTGGTATCTCAAAAAATCTCGTATGTTAGGGCACTCGTATCTCGAGGTAGCACTGTATATGTATATTGATTTCAGAGAGGAAGGGAGAGAGGAAGAGAGAGAGAGAGAAAGACAGAGACAGAGAGAGAGAAAGAGAGAAAGAGAGAGAGAGAGAGAGAGAGAGAGAGAGAGAGAGAGAGAGAGAGAGAGAACCATCAATGAGAGAATCATTGATTGGCTGCCTCTTTCACTCCCCCTACTGGGAATCTAACCTACAGCCTAGCATGTGCCCTTGAGTGGAATTGAAACCAGGACCCTTCAGTCTGCAGGCCGACACTCTATCCACTGAGCCAAACAAGCGAGAGCGGATTCTTTTGTTTTAAAATTCGGTTTACCACTGGCCTGTTCTTGATTTAATTAACAGGCCAGACAACTACCGAGAGAGATTATCCAAGCACTGGGTGTTCATCACAAGCTTTTACTCTCAAGGCTGGCCTCCCTTCCCAGTGTCCAGAGTTGATGATCTTGAACCTGAGCAAGCTATTCCACTCCACTGACTGTTGGTTTCTTTGTCTGCAAAAAGAGGGACATAGCAGCTGTATCACAGGCTGGGTGGGGGTGGGATGTGTGTATGTGATGTAAGACGCAGAAACCTTTGAAATTCTAGGTCCTGAACTCCTGGATGGCTGTTCTTCATGCTCTCTGTCCAATCAAGAAGACCCTGTTTCACTGGGATGATAAGCAGCTTCTTAAGACATATTTTGGCGCCTTTAAGAAGCACATAGACTTAGAGCACCACCTTCTCCTTCTTGATGACATACCTTAACTATTTTTTCTCATTCAGACCCTGTCTATTTTTCCTAAATTCAATTTCATGGTCTTTCTAATATTACTAAGTAATCTCTTCCTAATATTACTAAGTAATCTCTTGCTCTTGCCTTATTTTGCAAAGTTTAACATTTACTATTCTTAGCCTTTGTATAACATTTATATTATTATACATGATTAAATGTTTCTACAGTCACATAGGTTTTCTAATACCCACGAATATAATCTCTGTATTTCCTTAGATTATATCTTCCGTAAGTAATGAAGCTCCTGACAAAGAATGCGACTTAAAAATGAATGCTTTTCTTTATAAATGATGACACTCTTTAGCTGTTGTTGTGTGTGTTTTTTTAATGTTAAGGAGCTTATGTAACTTGTTTCTTTTTTTTACTAGTCACTTCTTGCTGTTTAATTCTTTTCCTACTCAGTTATGAATGAGCATTGAATAGTAGAAAGGCCCAATTGCTTATAAAGGGAATAAATACCTAACACATAGGATAATTTCAAAATTAAAATTAAATCAGAGAGTAAAGAAAGTAACAACTGGTTGGGATGTAGCAAGTAAATAATAAAATAAAATTTTCAGCATCTTGCATCTGTATTCATATGAGTTCTTTGTCTATCTGACTCTTTCTACTTAATTTTTTCATAACAACATTCCCTAATGATTGAGGCACTTTGGAAATCATACATCATAAAACTTTAGGTTAAGGTTATAAAATATTTCCATTTCTAATTAGTGGTGTGTAATGTTATGCTGAAGGTTCCTACTATAAATCAACAATTGGTGTTGGTTTATTTTTTTAATAATTACAATATCTGCTTTCCAGGGTTATGGAATTTAATAAGCCAGTAATTGGAAAAACTGTGAAAATGTGAGTAATATTTTTGTCAATAAATTTATTTTTACAAACCTTTTTTGCCAATGCAAGAGCCCTCAGTAATCCCATATCTGCCTCATTGATGTAATCTACCAACTGCATCATGTCAAGTTCATGTATCTATGAAAAAGCCCTCTTGCGCCCAGCCTGTGTTGCTCAGTGGTTGAGCATCAACCCATGGATCAGGAGGTCAGAGTTCCATTTCCAGTCAGACCCATACCCAGACTGTAGGCTCCATCCCCAGTCGGGGGCATGCAGAAGGCAGCCAGCTGATGATTCTCTCTCATCATGGATGTTCTATCCCTCTTCTTTCTCTCTCTGAAATCAATAAAAACATCATTTAAAAAAAACACAACAAAGCACCTCTCAAACTGTTGTTTGTGGCCCTGATTTTATTCCTGTGACGAAGTGATGATGAAGACACTTTTTGACAAGTAATGGTATTGCTGACAGTCTCCAGAGCTAAAAAAGGAGAAAGAAAAAACTAAACTAAACCCTTCCATCAAACCTTTTCCGCTAAACGCAATCTACACACAGATCTTTAAAAAGGTGTCCATAGCCGAGACCGGTTTGGCTCACTGGATAGAGCCTCGGCCTGCGGACTGAAAGGTCCCAGGTTCGATTCCAGTCGGGGCATGTACCTTGCTAGTGGGCACATCTCCACTGTGGGGCGTGCAGGAGGTGGCTGATCGATGTCTCTCTCTCATCGATGTTTCTGACTTTCTATCTCTCTCCCTTCTTCTCTGTAAAAAGTCAATAATATATATATTTTTTTTAAAAAAGGTGTCCATAATTAATCAAGCACATTGCACTGCATGACCCCTTTCCTATGGATAGTGACACAGTTACAGTGGTGCCTTGAGATACGAGTTTAATACGTTCCATAACCTTGAGGCGTGGGAAACTATGAGACGCTTGAGTCGCAGTAAACTGGTGGGTGGTGTGCAGCAGGCCGATCCGCGCGATGACTCCTATTTCAAATGTTGCTCATATTTCAAAGCAAAACTCCCTCGCTCCACAGCTCGTATCTCAAATATCTTGTATGTTAGGGCACTCATATCTCGAGGTACCACTGTACCTCTAAACAGGCCTCTTCAGATGGACAGAGATCAAGACTGGCATGTGTCTGTCTGGTGAGCACACCTCATGAGCCAGCCCACCTCCCTGACATAGGCTTGTGCACCCGAAAAACGGCCAGCGTTTGGGGTAGAGAGTCTAAGGCATGAAAACAGAGCCCACAGGCCGGAACTCATCCTTCACCATAACCAGAGAACAGTGCATGGAGAGCACCAGAGCCGGATAAACGATGAGGTGTTTATCAGGGCCCGGCCACTAGCAGAAGCGCGGTCACAGGTGTGATGGATGGAAGACTTGATCCAACCTGCCCAGGACTCACTTCCTCCCGGCATCGCGCCTCCAGAGAGAAAGAGGGGGAGCGAAAAGCAGACAGAGCGCTTCATAGGGGGCCTCCATCCTCTGGCCGCCTGCCACACCCCCCTTCCTGCTGGGCTCCCTGGAACACGGGCACGGGGCGTATTGCTGTGGTTTCTAGTTCTATTAAGAGAGCGTTTTGTCCTGTTTTACCCGCGATGAATTCATAGCAAGACCGCAAGGCGCATGATGGATTTCGCCAAGCGATACCGGGAACAGCTGGCAGGAAAGCGCAAAATAAAAGCTTCATTCTGCATCTCCCCTCACACAGCCGAGTGGCTGCTTTCAAGATAAAGAATTCTGCCCTCGTAGGTACGGACGTGAACGTCTCTTCTGTCTTCATCTGGAAAATATTTATGTATGAATTGTATTTGCTATGGTGATAACGGTGTATTCCCTCTTTTTTTGTGCTTCCATCATTTGGGGATGCTGAGGTGAAACAGGTTTTGAGTCTGTGTTACAACCACATGTAGATGGACTCATGAATCTCCCATCACATGACACTGAGCTGCTCAGCACAGCAGTGGTGATGGCTCATATGCACCCTCCACCTCTAACCAGTGTAGCCACTGTCACCAGGAGAGATAATGTTTAAATGACACCGAACTGGATGCGCTAAGTCACTTTGCTAAAAGTAGAGAGTGCATCTTTCTGCTTTCTGACCCCTCTCTGTCCTTTTCCCGGAACCGCAGACAAAGAAATTCTAGCATCTCCTGATCACCTCTCCAGGATCAGCATTTTTTCTCGAAAGAGTCCAAAGGTGGAGAAAGGATTGTCATTGCAAGTACACCTGGAGATAGGTATTTTCTTCTGATTTGAAAAAGTGAGCTTTCCGCTGTACCGTGCTGATCCCAAGCTGAATAACGTTAAAGAAAGGAAATGTAAGGAAGGAGAGAAGGGAGGTTTCTCGATAAATATCTATTATAGGTAGCAATGACTAGGCCAACCTTGTATTTCAGAATTATGTCTTAAAACATCCTGTTTTTACAGTTAACCGAGTACATCTCAGGGTAAGGGGTTTGAATCCAATTCCAGCGTGGGGGCGGAGAGGGTTCTCACCGCCAAGGAAGGCTCTGCCACCAGCGGGGTGTACGACCAGGTGACTCACTTCTGACATCTGCCCAGACACGTGCCAGATCCCACAGATTATCGCCTCAGTTCTACCAGAGTGTCCCCCACAACACACACACACACACACACACACACTCACTCACACATACACACACACACAAACACATACACACACATATACCTACACACACCACACACACATACATACACACCTACCTACACACATACTCACACATACACACACTTACACACACATACACACAAACACACACAGAGAGACACACACAAACATACACATGCATAAACACATGCATACACAAGAGACACAGACATACACACACAAACATACACACATACAGACACACACACATACACACTCACATACGCACACACACAGATTATGGCCTCAGTTCTGTAAGACTGTCCCCCACAATACACACACACACACACACACACACACACACTCTCACATACACACACAGAGAGACACACACACACACACAAACATACACACATACAGACACACACACACACACACACACACACACACAATGCCAGCTACCAGCCCGTTTTCTCGCCTGAGCCTCTGACCCACCAGCCGTGATGCGAAGCCTTCCAGTGACCCTCCTGGGCCGTGGCTCTGCAGAGTGGCCCGGAACCCAGAGGGACATTGGCTGTGGGGTCGCTGGTCTGTCTACAGGGACCTAGTTCAGGGGCAGCCAATGAAGAGATGCCCAAGGCAGGACGTGGGAAGTGCTTGGCGCTACCATCCCCCTCCCAGCGCCAGTCTCCCCACAGCTCCAGGCGGTCACCACCCGAAAGCTCACTCAACCCTTTCCTTTCCCATTTCCATGGTTTCCATGGAAGCTCCCTTGCCTAGGCACCATGGATTGAACGGTTAGCTATTGGCCACTGAATTTGACCTCCAGTCCTCCTCTCTCCCCAGAGACCTGAAAACTCCTACATAAGCTGATGAACAAAAATAGATCAGAGACAAGACAAGGTAGCACTGAGCAGACCTTGCGACCTCAGAGAGAAGACCAGGGGGAGGGGGGAGGGAGGAAGGAGGAGGGAGGAGGTTAGAGATCCACCAAAGGCCTTGTAAGCATGCAGAGTAGCACAACCAATGGAGAGGGACACTGGGGTGATGGGGTTTGCCCTCCGAGGTGGGAGGGGCTGGGGGAGTCAGTCGAGGCAAACAGGAGACATGGGATACTTATAAACAATCAAAAGAAAAAGAAGAAATTTCCAACCTCCTAATCTCAGGGTTGACTGGCCTAGCAACTAACCCGCTTCTGTGGGGGAGTCCGAAACCCACCTCATTGGCAGAACAAAAGGCAGCATTCCACTCACTCCCAGAATTCAGCAAATTGCAAAGGGTTCGAGAATTCCAGGACCGGGACCAAGCCCAGATACGCATTTCTTATGATAAATCACACGGGACATCTTTTATGAGACCGGGAACCATGAATTCTGAAAAGACATAATGAGGTTTGTGGGTGTGTGTGCTTTTTAATCTCTATTGTTGAAAGTGTTACAGATGTCCCCTAACATGGTAACTTCTTCTGGCCCATGATAGAACATGTTTACCCTTACTCTCTGCATGGTTTTCTTCTCTTCGTTGTCCAAATATGGACCTAATGCCATACGCTCAGAGATCTTTTCTCTGACGTGGATCTAAATTAGATTACATCCTTTTCCCCATAGCAACCTGGTCTTTTCCTTGATAGTTATTCCTCTTCATACATGTGTTCACCTGTTGAATATCTGTCTTCCCATCCTTCGGTCTTAGCTGGCCATCAGAATCATATCTGCTTTATTTACAGTTCCTACAGGACACAGGGTCTGGCACAGAGAATTCAGTGTGGATTAATTATACGGATAAATACCTTTTGGCTGTTGTTCCACAGAAGAGCGAGGTACAAAACTGAGCCTCATTTCTGAGGTTTTTCTATTAACTATTAATGTAAATCTGGACAAGTCATGCCATACAACTTTTAGGTATTTTTTTTTACTATATCTAGGACTTTATGACCACTTTGGGCCCGTATAAAGCATGAGTCTCTTCCTTCTCTCTCTCCTGAATCTTTGTCGAATTGTTGTTCCAGGAACTTACGCATTTATAGGTTGATTTTTGTATGTGTCCTGACTGAGGATCAAACCCGCAACCGTGGTGTGTTGGGACAATGCTATAACTTACTAACCTACCCCGCCAGGGCGATTAGCATGTTTTATTTTTTCCTCCACCTTTCATCCAACCTTTCTCTCAATAAAAAAAAAAAAAAAATACGACTTCTGACTGACGCTTCTAGCAATTTCTCTAAAATTACAAAACCTTTCTGCTGTTGTTTTCTCTCTCCGTTTAGTTCCCAACATCTTCAAGTTTTCTTGAACAAAAACTTGATGCTTATGTTTTAAAATTAGAAATAAGGCTATTTTAATCCAAAGTCGGTTTTGAACATTTCAAAATGACAAGGGTGATAATTAGACCATGGAAGTCTTTTTAGGGGGTAACAATGAGAAAACTTTTGTACGGAGATCCACCCAGACGTATCTCTCCCACCTGCCCTTCCATCACGTGACTGATGGGAACCTGTGGCTATAAATAAAATGCGGCCTCATTCAATGACCCTCAGGCTCGCCTTGCACAAGTCTATCAGCATCCAGGAATCCCAGCTAAAACAGAATCGAGGGCTAAGGAAGAATGTGCCTTGAACATTTGACAACTCTATTGGTACAGTGGTACCTCGAGATACGAGTGCCCTAACATACGAGATGTTTGAGATACGAGCTGTGGAGCGAGCGATCTTTGCTTTGAAATACGAGCAACATTTGAGATAGGAGTCATCGCAAGGATTGGCCGGCTGCACATGAGCCACCAGTTTACCGCGACTCGAGTGTCTCATAGTTTCCCACGCCTCAAGGTTACAGAACGAATTAAACTCGTATCTCGAGGTACCACTATATTAGTATTAGAACTTCTGCTGATTTTAGCCACAAACTGACCCTTCTCTCTCCTTGAAGACTCACGCACTAGCGAACTGTAAATGTCAAACTCTCCAGGGGATGAATGGAGAAGAACAATATAAGACCAGTGGTAAGTAGATGCTGCAGAGAAGAATATGCGCATTTTTTTCTTGCATTCCTACACGTAGAGAGAAATCTCATAATGCACTGTGGGTTGTTTTTTAAACCTCTTATTTATCACACAAATGATAACACTATAAAAGCTACAGCAAGACTTGGTCTCCAATGAACTCGCTGCACTGAAAAAAGGCACTTTTTTTATATTATTGTACACAATCAAAGGGCCCAGTAGCTGTTCAGTGACACGAGATGCCATAGATCATTCTAGCAGTGACTACCAGAATATATAGCTATTTTTATTACCTTAGTTCCTTCCGAAAAAAAAGTTTATATAGCATATAGCCTTCCACATAAAGTCAATGCAATAGAAAAATCAGCAACCACCAGACTGGAATTTGCTTTCAAAATCATTACACACACAGACAAGGTATATTTTTATTTTGATTGAAAGGAGAAAAAGATTAATGTGGTCTGTTTATCTTTTTTTTCCCCAGACAAATATAAACCTGGGCCTCTAATTATATACACTTGCATATATAATAAAATATACTCTATATAATCTATACCAATAATAGAGGAATATGCAAATTTTCCAGGATGCCATCACAGTAATGACCAAACAGCAGGCTGCGTGGGGTGACAAGGCCAGCAGGGGGGTTAGTGAGGGACCAAACAAATGAATAGCAGGTGGCATGGGCGACCAGGCTAGCAGTGCGGTTGGGGACAACCAGGCTGGGCGGGGCGAAGTTGGGGTGACCAGGCTGGCAGGGGTGGCAGTGAGGGGTCACCAGGCCAGCAGGGGGGTAATTGGGGGTGACCAGGCTAGCAAGGGTGCCAGCCCTGGGCGACCAGGCTGGTAGGGAGGGGCAGTTGGAGACAATCAAGCATGCAGATGAGCAGTTAAGAGACAGCAGTCCCAGATCGTAAAAGGGATGTCCAACTGCAGGTTTAGGCCCAATCAGGATTGGGGTCCCAGATTGGAGAGGGTCAGGCTGGGCTGAGGGGACCTCCTCACCCCGTCCATGAATTTCATGCACTGGACCTCTAGTTTTTTAAATAGAATTATATACATAAATTACATGTGTGTCGTTATACAACACAAACACCTATATATAACTGAGGTCATGGTAAACTAAAATTTTAACTGCCTAAGTAATCAGTTTGTACCTCGAATGTCAGGTCTTCCCCTATGTCCCTGTCTAGCTATCCAAATCGTGATGTAAAACATCAAACCCTTCACTGTTGTATTTTTCAACCCCATCGGAGCTACGCTTTCAGGGGTTTGTGGTTGTTGTTTTATTAAAGATCGCCTCAGGGAGATGGAGAGAAGCTTACATCACACACCCCACCATTCCCCGTTGGACACTCCATTCTTCTTGCTCTACTGCTTCTTTGACCTCCTTCTTTACATAGAGGTCTGTGTTGGTGTCAGAGAGAGAAGGAGAGGGAGAGAGAGAGAAACACCCATGAGGAGAGAATCATAGATCGGCTGCATGATCGGGAATTGACCTGTGACCTCCCGGTTCATAGGTTGATGCTCAACCACTGAGCCACGCCGGCCACTCTGCTGCTTCTAGGGCTAACACTCAGCCTCTCTCTCTCTCTCTCTCTCTCTCTCTCTCTCTCTCTCTCTCTGAGCCTCAGCAGCCCCCCCCC
>PVJN01002086.1:0-37759 GCA_004026805.1 Lasiurus borealis | reverse complement strand
TGCGGCCCATCCGGGAGCTGGTTGGTGATGACAACGACTGCCGGACCGTAGACAGGTCATACATTTCCTTTTTTGTTGTTCAACCATAAATGTATATCGTATTCTTCTTCATGGGAAAATAAGACACCCCCTGAACATAAGACCTAGCGCCTCTTTGGGAGCAAACATGAATAGAAGACGCTGTCTTATTTTCGGGGAAACGGGGTACTCACACAAACACTGTCCACATGTTCATGGAGGCTGTACGCTAACGGCCCAGAGCGGGCAAGGCCCAGATGTCCTTCCCCAGACGGAGGCTGACACACGCTGCACTGTACGTCCAAAGGGCACCTGCTGACACCTGCCACACGGGGTAGCTCCTCAGAGAACAGGCGGGGTGAAAACAGGCGCTCCCAGATGCTGGCGTGGAGGATGATCCACGTATGTAACACTCTGAAGTGACAGCTTTTCAGAAATGGGGAGCAGCTGGAGGAGACAGGAGTCAGGGAGAGTAAGGGCTGGGGACAGCAGAGAGCTTGCAACATTGCAACACTGGAAACTTTGCAGGCATCGAAGTCTTCTGTATCCTAACTGTGGTGGTAGACGCATGGACTATGGGTGATAAAGATGCAGAGCTAAGTGCACACACACACACATGCACATACACTCAAACACACACACACTCACACATACACACTGTCACACACACACACACACACACACACATACACACTCACTCACACACACACACACACACACACATACACACAGTCATACACACTGTCACACACACATACACACCGTCACACACACACATACATACACACACACACTCACACACACATACACACACACACACACACAGACAACCGTAAGCAAAATTGAGGAACTGAATATGATTGGTGAAAGGTATCAATGGTATTCATGACAAAACACTGCCATATCTTTAGATAATTTTACAAAATATACCGTTGGGTGACATGGGTCAGAGGGGACGTGGGATCTCTTTCTATTATTTTCTACAATTGCATAAAATATATAATTACCTCAATAAAAGCTCAATACAAACGTAACTCTTAAAAGTCAGTCATTGTTATTGCAAGAGTAAAATGCAGTAAGAAATGATGACTGGGAGAGCTATTTTGTAAACAAAATCCATGAATAGTTACTTTAAAATAGTTAAATAGATAAATAGGCGGACAATGAAACTATTAAGAAAGTGCGTATGCAGAATAATTGGAGGATAATGACTTTGTGATTCAACAATTGTTTGTTAAAAATAGTAAAGTGGGGGGGGGATGTGATTGGTAATGCAAATCTTTGCAGAATCCTTTGTATTGCTACACCATAATAATAAGTAACACAATATAATAACTGATTAGATTTAGTTATTTAATTAAGTCGGGGCCATGAGTTAAGTGACAAAAGAAGAAAAAAATATTCCATAATTGTATCTAACAACATCCATGAGCAACTTTTTTTCATTCTAGACTTAATAAAGAATATAAATCATCTGGAAAAAAAAAGAGAAAGAAATGTTTAAGGAAAATAGGTTATCCCCAAAATAGCACTCGTGGCAATTGGTACCACTTGAGAGGGAACCTATATTTAATCAAAAATGTTCACGAAAGTGATTGCTAAGTCAATGTATCAGTCGAAAGTGCTGAGAAATTCATGTGCCCACTCTATAACATCCAGCTAAAAATGCGACTGCCGAAAGTTTAAAAATAAACCTGTAATGAAAATGTAATGATTTTTCTAATTAAAACTATAAATTTATTTTTGCAACAAAGAAGGGAAGGAGAGAGAGAGAGAAACATCAATGATGAGAGAGAATCATTGATCTGCTGTCTCCTGCACGCCCCCCACTTGGGATCAAGCCTGCAACCTGGGTGAACCGCAACCTCTTGGTTCATAGGTTGATGCTCAACCACTGAGCCACACTGGCCCGCCAGGCAGAAGGCTAACATCTTAGTTACCTCATAAAGACCAGTACATTTTGATTAGTAATCTGGATTAGTTTGGAGGTGACTAAGAACCCACAACCATGATTTTACCTGTACTTATCATAGGCAATCACTTCTCAATCTTTATTGTGCCTGCAAATCGCAGGAAGATTTTGTTCATAGGCGGGTTTTGATTTATTGTGTCTGGTGTGGGTAAGAGATTCCTTCTTCCTTTTACTTAAAAATGTATTTTACTTATTTCAGAGATGAAGGGAGAGGAAGAGAGAAATAGTAACATCAGCAATGGAGAGAATCATTGATCAGCTGCCACCTGCACACCACCTACTGGGGGTTGAGCCCACAACCTGGGCATGTGCCCTGACTGGAATCCAACCATGACCTCCGGGTTCATAGGTCGATGCTCAACCACTGAGCCACCCCAGCCAGGCGGGATTCTTTATTTCTAAGAAGCTTCCTGGCAATGCCCGGTGTGCGTGTCTGGGCACACACTCTCAGAAGCAGTGTTGTAGGGCATGCCAGTTCTAAGAGGACATTTTTCATTAATGATCCTATAGATCTACTAGGAAGAAAAGAAGTAAAGACACACAAAAAGCTTTCTAGAGCTGAATGTCTGGGTCATTTAATCTGTGTAAAAATATACAGGAGGGGGCCGAGACCGGTTTGGCTCAGTGGATAGAGAGTCGGCCTGCGGACTGAAAGGTCCCAGATTCAATTCTCGTTGGGGGCATGTACCTTGGTGGCGGGCACATCCCCAGTGTGGGGTGTGCAGGAGGCAGCTGATCAATGTCTCTCT
The DNA here is from genome assembly GCA_004026805.1 of Lasiurus borealis. Classification (NCBI taxonomy): domain Eukaryota; kingdom Metazoa; phylum Chordata; class Mammalia; order Chiroptera; family Vespertilionidae; genus Lasiurus; species Lasiurus borealis. The sequence goes on along the minus strand of PVJN01002086.1, from coordinate 35,020 downwards.
CTCATCCATGTTTCTGACTTTCTATCCCTCTCCCTTCCTCTCTGTAAAAAATCAATAAATATTTTTTAAAAAAAAAAGACCTTCACAGATAAGAAAAAGCTAAAGGAGTTCATCAACTCCAAACCAGTATTAAAAATATATATATACAGGAGTGGGAGCAAAGAGATTTAGGGTTCTGAGCCCCATTGCCCCAGATTTCCTTCCTGGATACTTCTCTTTCGTATTGCTCTTCTAGAACTTGCGCTAATTCAAGTCAAAAGGCAATAACCCTAATTAACATGTTATTTAAAAAAAAAAAAAGAAGAACAAGGGAACAGACACAACAAAAAAAGTGAATTTTAATGCTGCCAGCCATTGAGAAGCTCAGGAAAACAGGGGCACAGTTTCTAAGGAAGAGCATCGGGGAGGCACATTAATTTGGAGAAGGAAGATCTTTAAGGCCTGGAGCAAGGCAAGGCTCCACGAATCAAAAGGAGAAAAAAATAAATGTGAGGAGAAGCCTCCTTGGCGGGACTGAAAGTTGATGCTCTAACGTCCGACGACTAAATAGGTAAGTAGGTCAGGTTATGAGGAATAAATACAAAAGAGGACTATTCGTTTGATTTTTTAAAAAAGGACAAACTAAAGAGCAAGGAAACAAACTCAGAAGAGGAGAAGCCAATAGCAGAACTAAAGAAAGGGGAAAGATGGAAAATGCCAAGAAGAGAAAAATAAAGAGGCTGTCTTTTTAGCAGCAAAGAAGTAAAACAACAAAAAAATTAGAAAATGCAGGTCTTGAATTTTGCTAGCTTATTGGATGAGCAGTAAGACCTTCGGTGGAATACATTGTAAATGTATTGATTTTCCTGTAAAGTATTAGTAAAGTGTCAAATTGTTTTAAAATTATACAACATAAGTTATGGGTAAAAAGGACTCTAGGTCGAAGTTTTAAAAAATAAAATGGTTACGCTGAAGAAGAATTTTGGATTGCATTCCACGAGGAGTGTAAGAGTTTGAAGCTTCCAGCAAAAAAAAAAAAATTACAACTGAGAAAGGATCCTCCTGTCTAGAAGGCAGAGAAACATAAATATTTGTGCTTGCAAGGAGTGTCTGTCTGACATATTCCTGGAACTAGCAAACACACACATGAAATAAACTCACAGAATTCTGGGGAAATTACCCTGCCTTGGGAAGCAGGTAGTGTGATGAAATGGAGATTAATAAATTAACACATCCATAATTACAGTCGGAAAACAGAAAGCTGGTATACAGACTTGGGAAATGGTTTCCCTAACAACCGTAATTGTAGAGAATCTAGTAGCCCTGCGGACAGATATGTGTGCCTGTAGCTTGCTGCTCACTGCCCTGCCCTCTTGTACCTCCCGCCCTCCCATCCCCCCCACCCCACCACCCCTGTAGCTCTCCGCTGCCTACTTGTAGCTCACTGCCCCACCCTCCTGCTGATCCATGATCTGGTCCTTATGTGGTCTGTCATGACATGTCAAGGCATGACGACCATTTGCACATTACAGTGGTACCTCGAGATACGAGTGCCCTAACATATGAGATTTTTGAGATGCGAGCCATCCAGCGAGTGATTTTTGCTTTGAAATATGAGCAACAGTTGAGATACGAGTCATCGCACGGATCGGCCGGCTGCACACGACCCACCAGTTTACCACGACTCGAGCGTCTCATAGTTTCCCACGCCTCAAGGTGACGGAACAAATTAAACTCGTATCTCGAGGTACCACTGTACATCTTTATGATATAAAATAATGAGTCTGATTCATTTGGATAGGTCAGTGGTCAGCAAACTGCCCATATGTTTGTGGCTCATTCGTTGGCCGCTTTGTTGACTAATGAGTTTGTGGATCACGGGTCTAGGTCATGAGATGGCAACTCTAGAGAGAGCCATTTCAGCAAAGTTAATGTGTAATCCATCCAACAATATGACCCTAAATGGGCACACGGTTGACCAATTTGCCGAATCCCCAGGAGGCGTGAACATATAGATAGACATAGATAAATGGTTGGTAGGTAGCTGGATAGCGAGATGACCGATGATCAATTAGACAGACACATGATAGGAGGATGGATGCCATCTGGAAAAACTGCCCATGCCCATTCACACGCCCATTTGTACCAAACTGCTGGAGCCCCTTCCACACTCTGTAACACTCACGAGTCTAGCACTTGTCGGCGATGCTCAACTGTGAGCACCTGCAGACTCTCTGGGTCTACCTTGTGGGATGGGATGGGTAATTCTCCGGGAGAGTCCTCTGCCAATGACAGACAGGCCTTGGGAAGACAGATTGTCCAGCTTCCGGGTCCCTTAGAGGGAAAACTCTTAGGTTACTTGCACCCCCTTCTTCAGCACTCCCCAGCAAAACTGGGCTTTAGTTCCCCCAGAGTGGGTTTTACAACCAGGCCATCCTGCAACCACCTCTTACGGTGATTCCTTGGCACGTAAGTGTTTGTCCTGGTGTCTTCTCTTTCTTTTCTTTTTTTTTAATATATTTTATTGATTTTTTACAGAGAGGAAGGAAGAGGGATAGAGAGTTAGAAACATCGATGAGAGAGACATCGATCAGCTGCCTCCAGCACTTCCCCTATTGGAGATGTGCCCGCAACCAAGGTACATGCCCCTGACCAGAATTGAACCTGGGATCCTTCAGTCCTCAGACCGACGCTCTATCCACTGAGCCACGCCAGTTTCGGTTGTCCTGGTGTCTTCTGAAGGACTGTCAGCCCACAGTCCAACCTTCCTCAATCCTGAGTTTTACCTCTTTTCTTCTCAATTGTTGACAATTTGATGAAGGAAAGATAACGTATCACGCGTATATAACTGACATTGTAAGAATCACTAGTAAATGTCATTGGTTTTCTTGCTTATTCATTTCAAATGCCTTTTTCGAGTCGCATTCGTTCATTTTTCTTCCTTTTTAGTGAAAACAATTATTCTTATTGACTCCAGCGATCAGAGTATATTAAGGAAATAAATCCTTTGATTATGCGTTTCAGCGTGCTTGAGAAACATTTGTGTATCCTGCATTTGTCATTCCAGATTATGTAGTCAAATCAGTCAAATGTTTAATTTATAATCACTGGTTTTCACCATCTGCCAAGAAAGTCCTTGGTGATTCATGGTGTGTATAGAAAAGGGAAACTAATGATGGCTTAATACATGACTTAACTATAAATGGCACTTATATATGCATAGTACTAATCAAAATAATAGACTTCAATCTGACCAACATTACCATAAAACCTTGTTAGGTTTTTCATTTCAAAACCTTGTAATGAAAATAAGCTACAAAAACAAAAGGAGAATCTTAGATGATATGTACTTAATTCATAAATAGCTATTTCATTATATTCCTTTGATACTTACAGTGTATTTTACTTAGTTTTCCTTGCAAATAATTAAAAATTTTATCTCCTCACTTTGGCTAGCTATATTGTAATTCATTTTGCCTATGTCCTATGTCCAAAAATGATAAGAACTGACAATCTTGTTTGTTTGTTTGCTTTTAAGAGAATGTTCCTATTTTTTTCCTATTAAACATCATACTACCTGTTAGGGAAAAATAATATCCTTTTGCCCTATCACACTAATGACTTTTGTCACTACTAGTTTTCAATATTATCACGTGCCTTACTGGCATAAAATGTGATCACTCAGTTTATCTCATTTAACCCATTAATATAGTACATTCCAAAATTTACTAATATTGAGGCTTAATAGAATTCTCCGAGATAGTAGGACAGGGTGGGATCAAGTGAGATGGATTTTGATGTACTGCTGAAATTTAATATTTCTTCTACAATTCAATAGCTATTGCTAACTTATATACTATTAGATACCAAAGTTATGTAGCCCTTCCAAAAGAGGTGAAATGTTTTCCTTCATTTTCTATGCTTTTTTAAAATGGAATTAACTGAGAGGCTGGTTAATAAAAATACATAGGTTTCAGGGGTACAATCCTATATCATCTGGATATTATATTGTGCGTTCACCACTCCGAGTCCAGATTTTTCCTCTCACCATTTTGCCCTCTTTTACCCTCTCCTACCTCCTCCAACCCCCCACCTTCTGCTAAACCCTTCACCTTCTCCACCCAGCCACTGTTCTCTGTATCTTTGAGTCTGTTTCTACTGTGTTAGTTGATTTTGTTCATTAGATTCCACATGTAAGTGAAATCATAGGGCATTTGTCTTTCTCTGACTGGTTTATTTCACTTAGCATAATGCTTTAAAATGGCTTAAATAGATCCAGAGACAGAGAAACATCCATCAGAACCTCAGGAAAGGTAGGGGACAGACAGGGTAAGGGGAAAAAGTCAACCAAAGGACTGGTATGCATGCAGATAAGCATAACCAATGGACACGGACACCAGAGGGGTGGGGGCATGAATGAGAGGTGGGGGGTAATGGGGGAATAATGACACATATGTAATACCTTAATCAATTAAAAAAAAGTAAAATAAAATATATGAATGACTGCCAGAAAAAAAAATTGCTTAAACAGCAGCATATTTATTTGTTAAATATTTAAAATTAACTGAACCTAAAACTTTAATTTGCTTCATTTTTTTTGTCTAGAAGTTTATTAACAATGAGTATTAAAATAGATACAGTTCCATTTAATGAGATTTTTTTGGTCATTTTTTTTTTTCCTAGAAAATGGTTCAATTTATAGACTTCCCTTTCTGGGAGCATATTGTTATAAATATCACTTTAATTGTTTTTATTCTTCCTCTCTCTGTGATTGTGGGCTTTTTTTTTTTTCATTCCTAATCACAAATACATGCATTTTCTTGTCTTGACTAATCCAGGCCGTCGTTTATCAGGTTGATTGTTTTTAAGAATTAGTTCTTAAATTCGTGGCTTTCTGTTTTCCATTGTTATGTCAATGTCTTTCTTCTCTGTCTTAAATAACATGGTTTTTTTTCCCTAATCTGTGAGTTTGTTGGAGTAGTTTATCTTTTTACAAAAGCATGAAGCTGTAGGCTGTGATTTCCCATATTAATAATGTTCATGCCGAAACTAACGGAGGTTAAAGTACCAGGAGCTGCCAAAACCGGTGTGGCTCAGTGGATAGAGCCTCAGCCTGCCGATTGAAAAGTTCCAGGTTCAATTTCAGTCCAGGGCATGTACCTTGGTTGTGGGCACATCCCCAATGGGGGTGTGCAGGAGGCAGCTGATGGATGTCTCTCTCATCGATGTTTCTAACTCTCTATCCCTCTCCATTCCTCTCTGTTAAAAATCAATAAAATATATTTTTTTAAAAAGTACCAGGAGCTTAGAGGTCAGCTTATACAAATATGTGTTGACTTGGAGAGCAGTCTTATTCTACCCTGTCTCCAGATACCGAGGAAATATTGCTTCACCTGGCAAAGATGACTTATTTAGAACCAAAATGGTTACAATGGTACCTGTGAAATTCTTGGACATACGTTATGCTCTGTAAGGTGCTAAATGGAGGCTAAACTCCAAAGGATGTGCCTGCCCTCCGGCCATGTCTTTTCTCAGGAGATCCATCCACGTCCAGGCAAACGTATCAGAAGCAGGTGTCCCAGCACAGGCTGCAGTGGGGAGAGCTGGGTGAGGGTGGAGGTCTGATCACAGCACCACTTCTTCATGCTACACGTGGAAGAATAAGATTTCTCAAGAACCACAGCACACTGACCTCATCAACAAGAACATACAGTTCTGGGACAGCCACGGGGTCCCCTGGCTAATGATGGGGGGTCTGGTTCCCACCATCCAGACTTCCGAGGACTGAGCTTCTCTCATTGTCCTAAACCAGATGAAGGCCTTTTGCTGTGATTTCATGGCTCCAACTGTTGGGGCAAAACTAGCAATATCTCTGACTCAGGCCGAGACCGGTTTGGCTCAGTGGATAGAGCGTTGGCTTGCGAACTGAAAGGTCCCAGGTTTGATTCCGGTCGGGGGCATGTACCTTGGTTGCGGACACGTCTCCACTGTGGGGCGTGCAGGAGGCGGCTGATTGATGTCTCTCATCGATGTTTCTGACTTTCTATCCCTCTCCCTTCCTCTCTGTAAAAATCAATAAAATATTTTTTAAAAAATATCTCTGACTCGGAGGAAGTGCGCTAACCAGTTCTCACTGGTCTTTCTTTCTAACAGCATCCTGTGAATCCTGTCAAGTCATGTCTCTCCCCATGGAGGGCTGTGGATTTTTGGAGAGGCCTAATGCAGACATGGATAACCATTATTTTTAAGTGTCGGTATTAATGCTGCCAAAATCGGAAGAACTTTTAAAATGGAACTAGAGATTCTAAATCTCCTACCGCTCTGTTGACGGATGAGTTTGCCGACCACCGTCCTAGTGAAATAGCCATCAATTCAAGACAAATGAGGGAGACACTGTTAAGACTACCATGCGAAGGGTCGTGGTGATTTTTATTTTTTTTTACTCTTAAACTTTCATTTTCTGCTTCGCTTAAATCTAAATAAATACCTCTTGATTAGAAGGGACAGCTGGATATTGGAACAGGTGGTTGCAGAAGATTATGGAGGAGCTTCGCAGGAAAACACTCCTAACTAGATACACAGCCATCTGTCAGATAAATTGTTGAAAAACTCCTATGTGCAAAGGAACGTTATGAAATGAGCTCTTAATAGTCCACATATTGATATTTTCCATAACAAAACCACGGGCCAGGTAAAACTTTTTCATGTGGAAAACATTTCTCCACATCGAAATTGTCCAAAGTGAGCTGCATGCGTTCTAAAGTTAGGATTCTAATGCATGCTGTGAATGAAAAGGGAACTTTGGAAAACACAGCTAGAAAATTCTCCGTTAAACAAAATTAAAGTTTTATGTTTGTTTTATGTTGGAAATCCTCAGAGCCATTGGGACATATTATAGATGAACTAGTGGCCCGGTGCACAAAATTTGTGCATGTGGGGTATTCTTCAGCCCAGTCTGCACCCTCTCTAATCTGGGACCCATCAAAGGATGTCCTACTGCCAGATTATAGGGGTCGAGCCTAAACCGGCAGTCGGACATCCCTCTCACAATCCGGGACTGCTGGCTCCAGCCACTCACCTGCCTGCCTGCCTGCCTGCCCGATTGCCCCTAACCACACACACACACACACACACACACACACACAAAAAAAAAAAAAAAAAAAAAAAACAATAAACTGAAATATACTAAATTCAGTAAGATGCAACTTCATTATTTTTTAAGTATTCTCCCTTGATTTTATTAACCAGATATTCTATCTTGGCTGCTGGCTATATAGCTTAAGAGCAAATATGAAGAAGCTTTCAGAGTCATGGTTGCAATGACGCCAAAGTTGACTCGACGGTGAAGGTCATAGCTAACATAGCCCCTGTCACATGGAAAGTTAAGAATGAGCAGAGCACCAGTCTCCTTTTACATGGCACTGGTTGGAACCCTGTGTAAGCTCTGTGTTCAGTTCAGTGTTCGTCTCCTTTCAAGAAAACCCCGAACAAACCAAAATGCGACAGTTGTGAAGATTCAAAACCAGGAAGGGAAGCGGAGATTTATCGGAGATGACAGGGTTAAATATGACCAGACAATCATTCATTCTGCAGTGCTGTTATTCAGTGAGTGTTCTCCTGGGAGCCTGAGGTGGACTAGCATCCGGGAAAAAATAAGATAATGGAGGGGTCTTTCACAGTCAAGGGCACTTATGCAAACAACAATGACATCAGGTACACTATGAGCAGTTTCACCAGATACACCCACACCCAGGTTAGTGCTCCCAACAAGGATATCTAAGCAAGTACTTCTCCGGATTCTTTGCTCTTGAATTGATAATAATAATAATATAAAAAAGCTGCCATAAAACTTTGGTCAAACATGTTATGTCTTTTGATCAGTGTTTCTCCACCTATTGTATTAGCATCCCCCTATGAGAAAATCTACAGTGGTACCTCGAGATACGAGTGCCCTAACATACGAGATTTTTGAGATACGAGCCGTCGAGCAAGCGATTTTTGCTTTGAAATACAAGCAACAGTTGAGATAGGAGTCATCGCGCGGATCGGCCGGCTGCACACGACCCACCAGTTTACCTCGACTTGAGCGTCTCATAGTTTCCCACGCCTCAAGGTTACGGAACGAATTAAACTCGTATCTCGAGGTACCACTGTTTAAATTGCATTGAGTAACACTCAGTAGAAGATTAAATATTAAGAAAGAAGATCTTGCCCAATATGGTGGAGCTTTGGATGACTGTAAAACGTTGTAACTTCTAAGATGTTTTTCTGCCTTCATTCAGACCAGTTTTGTCCAGCTGGAGCAATAGCATTCCCATGGAAAACGCATGATTTTCATAATCCGTGCTTTACATGTTCACTCCACAGCATATTAATTCCCATCTCCCAAGCTTTACACACATTGTTCCTTCAGCGAGAACTGCTCTTTTCTCTCTTATAATTTATACAGGACAGGCCAAGACCAGGGACACAATTCCAACCCCTGCTCCTTATTAACATTTACTTTTGATAACACAGGTTTTAAATGGATTTACATACTTACATTTGTATCTAAATGTATTTTTGTTGCCTGTTTTACTAAATGCATTTAATTTTAAATAATTATTCCATTGTAAAGATCCAACGAGACTATGTGGGTAAAGCAAATACCAAGTGAACACATAAGGGCAAGGGAAATTGAACCCAATTACTTTTATAGTAACCCTTTATAATTTGTGCTACTATAGGAAAACCATTTTCGCATTAATGCTTCAAACGTGTGTTTTGTTATATTAAAATTACATAATGTCATGTTCATTAATATACCTGCATCTCAGTCATTTCACAACCTATATCAATGATCCTATAATCCCCGACTCTTCTGCTCCTTGGAGATGCGATGCACATTCCCCATAGCTGGCATTACAGCAGCGGTGTAGCATGTACCTGATGAAAACACCAGGTTCTGCCGAAACCGGTTTGGCTCAGTGGATAGAGCGGCGGCCTGCAGACTGAAAAGTCCCAAGTTCGATTCCAGTCAGGGGCATGTACCTTAGTTGTGGGCACATCCCCAGTGGGGGGCGTGCAGGAGGCAGCTGATGGATGTCTCTCTCTCATTGATGTTTCTAACTCTCTATCTCTCTCCCTTCCTCTCTGTAGAAAATCAATAAAATATATTTTTTTAAAAACAAAACCACAGGTTCTGATCAATTCTAGGTGACAATGGTAGCCTTAAAAAAAAGAAGCAAATACACAACCAAGCAGAGAGTCGGTGGTTCTGCAGAGGACAGCCAGGAGATACACACCTTGGGAAGACAGGAAAATGAGAAAAGGCGCTTTTTGAAAGAGGAAAAGGCAACTATTGCTGCTCAGATTCAGAGCAGGCGCACTGTGGGCCAGGGCCTGCCTGCACGTGTGACTTCCCCCTCCGGGACGGTGCAGCCCTACCCGGTGCCTGATCATCCCCGGATCTCTCCAAGCAGCGGTTTCCGCTGGTTTTCAGACACGCGGGTTTGCTTTTGCGCCTGTCAGCATCCTATTTTTATCCATTAAAACCAGACTGATAAGAACAATTCTCCACCCCGTAACACGGGACTCGATAACAGGGAAATCTTGTAATAGACATTATCTTCGTGATGCATGCATCTGTACTGTATGCACGCGTTATCTATGCAGAAACGCCTTGTGTAACAACATTAGCTGCAAAGAGCAAAACTGCGAAGAAAACAATAGAGCCATTTCTTTTCAACGTACTTTGTCACCGTGAGGTTTCTGCTGTCCTTCAGAGCCGTCTTCCTCAAAACTCTGCTGCTCATCATCCATCGGCTAAAATGGCAAGCATGCTCCCTAGCCGTGTCACTCAGTTGCATGTGATCAAAGCACAGAATTGCGAATAAATCTCAAATCATCATTCACCATCATCTTCACGTGAAAGGATTGATATTCACTTGCTTCAGCTGAATTAACTGGGTAGGATCTCTGCCTGCAACTATGATTCAATAAGCAACACACGGAAATAATATCATAGCGAGTCTATTAAAAGCCGAGTGCAGAGGCGTGACACGTAGGCATGACACACGATACTTAACACGTCAAGGAAGAGAATTAGGAACACGTGGGCTTTCAGAGTACAAAGCAGCCGTCTAATGAGGCCTAAATTTGAACTCACAAATGTTGGTCTTCTCTTCCCATTGTTCCAGTGTTTTCCTTCCCAAGACCTTTTCAAAACAGAGGGCTCTGCTGAAACCGGTGTGGCTCAGGGGATAGAGCTTCGGCCTGCGGACTGAGGGGTCCCAGGTTCAGTTCTAGTCAGGGGCGTGTACCTTGGTTGTGGGCACATCCCCAGTGGGGGGTGTGCAGGAGGCAGCTGATTGATGTCTCTCTCTCATCGATGTTTCTAACTCTCTGTCCCTCTCTCTTCCTCTCTGTGAAAAATCAATAAAATATATTAAAAAATATATATTTAAAAGCACAGGACTCTGGGGCCTAAGCAACATGGAAAACTGTACCCTGTTCTCCTCTCTGGGAGAGAATTTAGAGCGAGGGGGAAGGACAATTGGATTGCCTGCCAGGTGTGCAGGTAGAATCGATTGCCACCTGCTTTCCCAAAAGGGATCGATCCCAACACACTTTCTTTTCTTTTTTTAAAATCCTCATCTGAGGATATTTCTGCAGTGGTTTTTAGAGAGAGTGGAAGAGAGAAGGAAAGACAGAGAAACATCAATGTGAGAGAGACGCATCCATCAATTGGTTGCCTCCTGAATGAGCCTGCGACCAAGGTACATGCCCTTGACTGGAATTGAACCCGGGACCTTTCAGTCCACAGGCCAAACTGGCTAGGGCCCAGGGTACTTTCTGCTGCTGAATCAGTGGTCTCTGAAAACCGGCAAAGGCCAAGAGAACGGAGACCATTCCGAAGCGGCTTATATAAGGACCTGCTGTGCCCTCACCAGTGTGGCTCAGTGGGTAGAGCGTTGGCCTGCAGACTGAAGGGTCCCAGGTTCGATTCTGGTCAACGGCATGTACCTTGGTTGAAGGCACATCCCCAGTAAGGGGTGTGCAAGAGGCAGCTGATCGATGTCTCTCTCTCATTGATGTTTCTAACTCTCTATCCTCTCCCTTCCTCTCTGTAAAAAAAAAAAAAAAAAAAAAAAAAAACAGTAAAATATATTTTAAAAAATAAATAAGTAAAAAGAGCTGCTGCATGTCACCAAACCACGTCGTCTCCACTGTCTCCCCCATCCAGCCCTTTTCAACACCAGCATTTGCCACTGTTTCTGTCACCACCACCGTCTCCCTCTTTTCCTTCCTAATTATTTCTCTGAGGACATGTCTGTACGTTCGGCTCATTAGGGCAGGAAGAGCATCAGCTTGACTTGAATTAATGAACAGTGAAAGGCTGATGTTTACGAGAACACAATTCACTAGGACGAGGCAAAGATTAAGAAGCTCTGGTCCCTGGGCGAGCACCTCACACATGTGTCCACGCACCGGGGGAGGCTGCACGGAGCACTGCGCCCTGCCTCCTGCTCACACACTCCGGGGCCTGGCACACAGCAGAAATGGCTTCTTCTCACCAATGGACACCCCAGATCAGGAGCAGGGACGTGAAGAGCAGGTAGAATGAGCAATTAGGGGTGATGAGTACGTCACCTTGTTACAGAAAACCGGAATAACCAAACCATGCTCAGAGAGCTTGGACTTACATTTATTACACGAGGGTCCAGAGGAAAATGATTCTCAAATTCTGGGCCCCAACATGCAGAAATTTCCTCTATTTATATGTTTTTACCTTCTTTGTCTCCCAAATATGGGGTGTTTCCCGCCCTTTTGCAAGTTCTTAAAGGGCCCCTAGGTGCTGAGGCCTTGAGACCTCAACCAAAGGCCTGGCCTGGTGCCAGCACTGATGATTTTGTCCCGGGGAAGGTTTAACGGCCTCGCTGGAATGAGAATAGTCTCCTTTTCCTTATTATTTAGGCAAGCAAGCATTTACAGAAGCCAAATAGCATGGTTAAAATTTCAAACTGTAGTTTTTATATAAGATGAATGCTTCAACCTAATCAAAAGTTAAAAATATTTGTACAAAGCAGGTAGGTAGGTGATACATTAGGTAGATACGAAGAACTGTGGTTGACTTAGATACAATTTATGAAAGGACATATAAGTTGCCTTAAAACTTCAAAATGTAATAAGAGCTCTAATGGCAGAAAGAAGGCAGGAAAGCAATAGATAGATAGATATACAGAAAGTAAGGAAGAAAAGAAAGAATCCAAGCAAAAAATTAACTTTTTTTAAAGTGTGTATTTATTGATTTCAGAGAGGAAGGAAGAGGGAGAGAGAGAAACACCAATGATGAGAGAGAATCACTAATCCGCTGCCTCCTGCACGCCCCACACTGGGGATGAAGCTTGCAACCCAGGCCTGTGCCCTGACTGGAAATCAAACCATCACCTCCTGGTTCATAGGTCAACACTCAACCACTGAGCCACACTGGCAGGGCGCAAAAACATAAACTTTGCTCAGGATGGTGGAGGAGGTCAATGCGTACTCCATCCTCCCACAACCACATCACCATCACAACTAAACTCCGGAACAACCATGCCTGGGCATCGCCTGCGTCCAGATGCCCTGAAACTCAGGTATGAAGACCAGCTGCATCCAGACTCTCAGCAGGGAAGGGACAGACTCGGGGACCAGCCGGGTCCCACCCGCACACACACATCCAGCTGTTAGAAGTCAGGAGCAGGGAGAAGGCCACCCACACCCCCGGTTCCCCTGGGTGGGACCCCCACATCCAGCAGTTAGGAATTAGGAGCAGAGAGGGGTCCACCGCCACCCCTGGTTCCCCAGCCCAGGGTTCCAGGGCCAAGCAAAGAAACCCCCACACCTCCTGGCGGTGAAACCCAGCGGGGAGAGCGGCTGAGGGGGACAGGGGGAAGGGACAGTCCCTGGTGGTCCTCTTAAAGGGCCCGCACAAACTTACTCAGGTTCACTGGCTCTGAGCTCCAGCACTGAGGCAGCAGTAATCAGGGACCAAACCCATCATCCTAGGGAAGGCAGGAGAGGGAGGAAGTGGGGGGAGGGGGAGGAGAAGGGGGAGGGGGAAGGGGATGGTGGAGAGAGAAAACAATGAGCTCATATGCTTAACCCAGGGACTCAGACAATAGAAGGTGAGGGCCTGGGGGAGGGGGGGGAGTGGGGAAAGGTCAATGGGGGGAAAAGGGAACCTGTGTAAGACTTTCAACCATAAAGATATTTTTTAAATATATTTTACTGATTTTTCACAGAGAGGAAGGGAAAGGGATAGAGAGTTAGAAATATCGATGAGAGAGAGACATCGATCAGCTGCTTCCTGCATGCTCCCCACTGGGGATGTGCCCGCCACCCAGGTACATGCCCTTGACCCGAATCAAACCTGGGACCTTTCAGTCAGCAGGCCGACGCTCTATCCACTGAGCCACACCGGTTTGGGCAACAATAAAGGTTTTTTAAATAATCAGTAAAGGCAGAGGGACACACAGGGGGACTGAACTGTCTGGCTCAGGGCAAGGGCTGGAGGCGGCTTTCTCCAGACACAAGGCTGGCGGGGCCACTGCTCCTTCCCTGAGCGGCCTCTGCAGCCAGCATCTCCAGGACACCTTCTCCCTGCCCCGTGCTCCCTGGGACACTGCTGGGCCCATCCCCTCCCCCCACCCAACAGGTGCTCCCAGTGCTGTTTCCATACAAAAGGTCTGCAAACCCCAACAAGCTGCACCTCCTGCTAAACAGCCTCAGCTCCTGGGGCAGCATCACCAGTGGCTCCTGCTAGCCCCTCAGCAGCAGCTGACCTTGGGCACCTGGGGGGAGGGGCAGAGCAAGGCCCCAGTCTCTGCTTCAGACAGGCTGGACCACCACCATCAGTGATGGCCATGAGTGAGCCAGCAGCAGAGCGAGGAGGAAGAGGGAGGAGGAAGAGGGAGGAGGAAGAGCAGATCCAGGAGGAGCAAGAGCAGGTTCAGAAGGAGGAAGAGCAGGTTTAGAAGGATCCCCCAGGCAGAAAACCCTGGATGCCAGCCAAGGACAATAGTGGGGGACCTCGCCCCCAGGTGACCTTCCTCCCCAGCATGTGCCTGGTCACAGCTTGGAGCCCTGACCTTTCCCCTGGAAAGGCCTCAGTGGTCCGTTAGCTCCAGGCCCAGAGAGGCAGCCACGCCAGCCCAGCGCCCTCAGGACCAGCTGAATTGGATGAGGACCCCAACCTGGTGCCAGCCAATCACTCAGTGGCAGCCAGACCCTGAGAGGACGAAGCTGGAAAACTACCGCATCTTCTGCTCCCATCTTCTCCCTACAATCCCATCTTCAACCCTCAGAGGGCAGAGGACTCTTCTACCCCCTCCCTCCCGGGAGCGTGCCCACGCCTCTCCCTTCACAAGGCAAGTAGTTGTGGCATCTTCTGCCTCTGAGGAAAAGTTATGGCTGGTTTCCGAATGTTCTGGTCAATCCTGTTACCTTCTAAGATACGCTGCTGGCCTACTAGGTCTTGGGTTCTGTTCTGTCTCAGCTGAGGTATAAAGTTGGTGAAAAAGCTAGAGGGTTTCTACTTGAAAGCAGAGAACCGTGGGCAGCTTAGAGAACCGTGGAGAGAGACTTTGGGGGAATTTGGAGTGTGAGGGGAGAGTCTTCAAGGCGGGGAGATATGGAACGAACTTGAAAGACAGAGGAATGGGGAGATAATTAAAAGTATTTGGAGATATTTCAAGTAAAGGCTCTTTATTGGTGTTTGAAGGCTATTTCCTTGGTGTTTGAAGACTATTTCCTTGAGTTTTCTTACCAGGATTTCTACAGGAGGTTGGATATCATCCATATAATATATTTCTGCTTATACACTCACCCTCCATCCCCACGCGCCCGAGATTACTTCTAATTGACAAGAGAATGGCTGTGGAAACGTAGATGGTTGAATTCCGACAATTGCATCCTAGATGTTGGTATTAACTCAGACCACTGGTTCCTGGTGAAACCTTGATTACTACCATTAATCCCGGAGTTTCCCCTCCCATTTAATAGAAACAGTGATTTTCTCGATGTCTACACAGCAATTAGCAGCAGACCTAAGGAGAAACCCAATCTTCTACGGGCTTCCTTTACTTGAGTAGTTCTTGGTCCTTGACAAACGTCTTAGAAAAAGAATGCAATTTTATGCGCGATATAGGTTGATAAGAAACAGAGAGCAGAAAGGAAACTGACCAGATGCATAAAATGGTTGCAAAGCAGTATTTTCATCTAGAATGTTCTTTTTTTGTGTGTGCGATTCTCGTGTACTTGACACCTTTGCCTCATAGGATAAAAGATTAAGAATCTATTTATCACCCCACCTCATTGCTCATGTCTCCCCTGAGATCTGAGAAGGTGTTAAATTTTTCAGCACCTCTTACTACCAGCCTAAGAGAAGCAGGGAGAGATGGAGACAGAGAGGGAAGAAAATAGGAACGGAGCTGGGGAAAGAGAGACAAATGGATGTACAGTCATAGTTCCCTCTTCACACACCAGCTCGTGTTAAAGGAAACCGTAGCAGCTCCTTTCGTATTTTCTTTACTTAAGATAGAGTCTTGCCTTTACGCAACCCGTGGTGGGTTCAGACCTGAAAAATTTCAGGCATTAGAAAAAGGGAATCACACAGGGGGAAATACCATATACCGTATTTTCTGGTGTATAAGACGACTTTTTAACCCAGGAAAATCTACTCAAAAGTCAGGGGTCGTTTTGGGGTGGTTTTTTTTTTGGTGCAGCATTCCTTGTATGAATATATTATAACTCATTATTACATCTTATATGGTGGGTATATCCCAAACTCTATATTTTAACTGGAAAAGTTGAGGGTTGGCTTATATGCACAGTCATCTTATATGCCAGAAAATACGGGGTATGGTTATGTGTGTGTGTATGTATGTATGTATGTGAATGTATATATATACATATATATATATGCATAATAAATACTGCTCTGGGCAATAACGATAGCCCCAATTTTATAAAATGAAGATGATTGGCATATTAATACATGTATATATATGTGTGTGTGTGTGTGTGTGTGTGTGTGTGTGTGTGTATGTATATTTTAATCTATCCATAAAAGGAATTTCTGAAGATAAAAAATGATTGAAAGTGGGAGCGCTGATCTTTTCAGTGATTGCAGACACAGATAGGATTTGTGAAGAGTGAACACAAATGGGGGTACATTCCATTGGCCTGTCTATCCCTTCCAATGCCGCCCCTGGTTTCTCTAGGGCACACGGTAATGGTCCTATTCACCTCACCCCCTCATCCTACCTGAACCCACGCTGCCCTCCTCTGCGTGCCCCATTCCTGCATTTGAATTTCCCCCACGCTGCTCTCCCCCGCCGCCATCTCTGGCACCTGGCTTGATGTTACATACGTACCTGCTCATACATGATGCTGACGTCATCTGCAGCTTTGACCTCTCCAATGGCTGGCCTTGAAAATTCCTGTCAGCTTTCATAATAGAACTTGAAAGTTGGGGTGGTGAGCATGAACTTCAGCCTTTTAGATTATTTACACAAACACTCAGTAATAGAGAGAAGCATCCCCTGAATTGTCCAGAGCACACACATGCTCTGTTTTCTTGAATCGTGTTGTTATTCCAGGGAAACATGAAAGAAAAGACAATGGAGTGAATGTGGCAGGTGCTACATTTCACTCGTCCTTTCTCTCACCTTTAACTGCTGTTTCCAAACCCTAAGGACCCACCACGGCGAACATCAGGCCAATGGTCTGCTCATTGCATCTGAGCATCTCACCGGTGCGCTGTGGGAAGATGCAGGAGGAGGAGAGAAAGAAAACACGAGAGATTTCCTTCTGTCAGGAAGAGTTCTTTGAAGTTGCTCCTTCCTCTTTTAGACCATTTTGACGTGTTAGTGTCCACTGTGGAATGTGAATGTTGCTTAGGCAAAGGAAAAGGTTTCTCTCTTGCCCAATTCTGTGATGATTCTCCTCATGTGATTCTCCTCATCTGACTTTGAGCTGACTCTTTCAGCATTGGGGCAGCTATTTTATATTTTACTACCTGGATACTTTATATTTTACTACCTGGATACTTTGAGGGAAGGTGGGAGAAAGATATAATCTTGAATAGGGTGTAAGTCCTAAACCATCAGGACAATTTTTCATGATGGATTTGGATGGATGGAGACCTTGTCAGGAGACCAAATGCCATTCGCGGGAGGGAGGGTAAAATAACGATCATGTGCCAGTTTTCTGGGCCTGACACTAAAAAGAAATAAATAAAAATTAAAGCTAAATAAGAACAAGTAATTTTTCAGTGACTAACCTTGTATAATAAATACTGCTCTGGGCAAGAGCTATAGCCCTAATTTTATAAAATGAAGATGATTGGCATAGTAAATGAGTTTCCAGGGTAAAGAATACAGAACATTATACTAGAGTTTTCTTTATATCTTCTTAAAGGCCCAGGGCATGTAACCCAGTGCACAAATTCATGAACAAGTGGGGTCTGGCTGGCCCACCCCTGATTGGGGCCCATCAGGCCAGGCCAGCTGGAGGGAGGGGCATCAGGAGGTTGGCAGGCTGGCCTTGCCCCCTGGTCAGATTCCCGGTGGAACCCCCAGTTGAGGGGACAATTTGCATATTAGCCTTTTATTATAGAGGATGTTTTCTGTATTCGTTTTCTATCACCTCTGTTACAAATTGCTCAACACTTAGTGCAGTGGTTCTCAACCTTTCTAATGCTGCGACCATTTAATACAGTTCCTCGTGTTGTGGTGAATCGTCATGTAAATATCTGTGTTTTCTGATGGTCTTAGGCGACCCTGCTAGTGGTTCTCAGCCTGTGGGTCACTGCGGTAGAGCCTGAGACCCTCAGAAAACAGGTCACAACCCACAGGTTGAGAACCGCTGACTTACTGGCTTAAAACAAGACCTTATCATTCTGGAGGTCAGAGGTCCCGGAATCAGGGGTTGGGTGACTCGCCTTTTGGATGCTCTCTTGCCTTCTTTAGCTTCTGTAAGCTCCCAGAATGCTTTGCTCTACGGCTGCCTCACTCCTTTGTGCATCCTTTGTCACATCACGTCCCCTTCTCAGCCCCTGCCTTTCCTGCCTCCCACGTAGAGGCCACTGTGCCTGCATGAGGCCCGCCCAGCCAATCCCAGATCACCTCCCCTGTGCAAGGTCCTTAATTGAACGCATTTACCAAGTCCCTCTGCCATGTAAGGTGCCATGTTAATAGTTCTGTCTGCACATTTGCAATCACACAAACATTAACCTCTGTTTACCTTTGCTGTCTCATCTGCAGCAGCTCAAATGACAGCCGGTGACTTACAGATGTGGGCGCTCCCACTCAGACAGTACGCTGGGTGGTTTTGGGGGTGCAAAGAGGCAGAAGAATGAGTTCCAAACGATCCTTTTCTCCTCTCCTGGGTTCGGAGAATTCCTTTGCATTGATTAATGACTGACGTCTGAGCAATACTTACTAAAGAAACACTTGCAATTGGTGTAAAGACCCTAAAATTAAAAAGGAATGCTACTTGCCTTTTATTCTGAAAATGTGCATCAAAATATTTCACAACTGAATGATTTTTTTTAAATTCACATTTTCAAGGGTTTCAACAATCTCCTCTGGCAAATCCTGACACTATAAACTCATGTGGAAGTGAGATGAATTTCTTAAACTCGGAGTTTAGTCCTTATTCATGTTTATTCTGTCCCTCTGTAAACTCCACCCATGTATTCATTGACTCTAAACTTTACTGTTGATGATAAAGAACACTCACATACGCACATCAAGAAAAATGTATCTCTGAAATGGTTCAAAGTTAGAGAAAGAGACCTGTCAGCATCCGGGAAATGGTGACAAGCAAATACATCATCTTTTCTCAGGCTGGGCATTGGCAAAGTGGTCATAGATGCCATAGTGTCTTTAGACTCTCCCCCATAGTCATCTGCCACCCTCAGAACCATGCCACACCTGGCTGTCTGTCTAGTCAGGGGCACTGACCTCTCTTTCCTTCAATTGTAAGACAAACAAATAAAACCAGCAGCCAACACCATAATAGCTGCCAGTGTGAATGAAGCATTTTTTTTTTCCTTTTGGTCAGATCAGCAAAAATATAATCTGTATATTTCCGCTGGGCTACAGAATTTTAGTGATTAGTTTACATGTGCCATGAGATAAACACATTTGAAAATCACTGCCCTATATATTGTCCTTTTCCCAAAAAGACTTGTCATAGATTATTTAAAAGTCTATTGTAAAATATCAACAATAAGCATATTTCCAGGAAAAAGTATTTATTCCACACTGCTGAAAATGGAACACAAATTTTGACTATTTTCATATCCGTTAAAAAGATCGAATTCTGTGTATCTTTTAATCTGAAGAATAGCATTGCCCTATAAACAAACACTGTCTTTCTTACTTCAGAGGAAAATAAAACTGAATGGTCTCAAAAAATCGACTTAATGCTAATTGTTCAATGTCATTTATTTTAAGCCATTTACACCGGGTTTCTCAGATATTTTCTTAAATGGGCTCAGTCAGAATAATGAAGACTTAGAAAGTCTGTTCTATATAAAAATTAACCAAAAGACATTCTCTCCATAGGGCATTTATCCAGAAATTTATTAAGTCCTTCCTGGATAATTTAATTGAAGGCCTGGACTCTGGGAAAAAGAGGGGAAATAATCTGGATGTGCAAATATTCTGAAGCTCCTTTGAATTGCGGTCTGGGATGAAAAAATGTTCAGAAGAGTCACTATGTTAAAAAAAAATTCTATTCCTCATGAATGTTAAAACGCTTCATCATTAGCTTGAATTGGAGCTGAACCAATAATATAAGTCAAAATGCTGCTTACTGTCTATTTAGTCAAATGCAGTTTTATCTCTTCGTAATTATGGGAACTAAGCAGAAATGTGTTCGTTTCTTAAGCGCTTGTCTGGATACTTAAGGATGTACGTGACAGTGACCCTATGTTCATCTTACCTCGGTGTTTAAAATTCACTTTGTGTATATGACAAATACTCCATAATGAACCATTATTCTCAGAAAAAATACTCCTACCCATGAAGAAATATATATATTTTTTTTATTGTGGACAATATTACAGATGTTTCCCATTTTTCCACACCTTTCTACCTGTCCTCTGCCCACCCCCCACCCGCAGGCCACACTATTGTCTGTGTCCACGGGCTATGTATATAGGCGTATACATAGGTGTAAACCATGTATATGGTTTTTGGTTAATCTCTTTCCTGCCCTCCCCCCCGCCCCACTCTCAGATCTGCCAGTCTTTACACTTCAACCAGAAATGAAAAACCTAAAGCAGAAATGTATTTTTCCACAACTTATTTTGAGCTCAATAAATTCCTTCTACGTATTCATAAAGAAGGGATTTTCTGCAACACAATAATAAAGTCATTTTTCTGGAATAAAATGTTGATCAATCTATTAAGGATTATAATTTACAATAGAAAAAAATAGAATACCTTGAGTATAGGTTGTAAAAAAAAAACAAACCCAAGAAGCATACTGAACAGATATTATATGTATAATACACAATATTTCTGAATGCCCTTTCTTAACGACTTACTTCATAATTGTTCACAAATGTACATTTATATGCTTTGGTTAGTCACATCCTAAATAACTTCTGAAAAAATGTTAAAGTGTCTATTTCTGCCAATAGGCTCAGAAAATTTGGCACTACAGCGGTGCTATCAGAGTAATTACGGAATAGAAATAACTACCCTTATCATAAAGATGTTTTGGCTTTATTTTTAAGTTTTAAATGAAAGTGGCTAATATAGTTTATGATAAATAACTTCAGGGTATTTATGTTAAAATTTGGCACGAGGCGGGCATTCACATACCATCTATTGCTCGGCATCTTTGTTCACTTACTGTGCATAATGCAAATAAGTATGACTTAATCTCATGCTTTTGCCCAAACCAATGAAAAATGAATTGGAGCTCTGCTCTCTCTGAGCGATCCTAATTTTTTGGACATGGTATTTTATTGGAATATTTCACTAGCATGAGAAAGAGATAGGAAAGAGGCAATGACCATGATTATCTCTTAAAAATAAAACTATAATGATATCCTGAAATCTTACAATAATTACATTTATTTTCATGCACTCAAATAATTCACGGTTGAGTAGAGAAGTAGCCTCGACATTTGCATCCCGTAGCCCTGACATTTTGAGGCATCTGCAGGAATTCGGCATCATTTTTTTTTTGACTGTATAATTGCCAGACAACATACCTCCCATTTCACCGGTTCCATTTGTAAAACTCTGCATGTGTGTGTCACCGTCACAATCCAAACGTTGGACACACCGACGCCCATACCAGTTCCTCGCGTTCTTTTGTAATCTCGCTGACCCGCCGTCACCCCTCTCCCCAGGCAGCCGGTGAATTGCTCATTGTCAGTGTAAATTAGTTTACATTTTCTAACATTTTATAAAAGTAGAATCATACAATGTGTTTCTTTTGGCCTGGTTTCTTTCAGGCCGAATAAAATGTTTATGTTTATCCCAATATTTTTTATTGTAACAAGAGTTTATGAATTTTTATTACTGGTTAATATTTCATTGCTACATATATTTCCAATTGATTCTCCATTTACCAGCTGATGGACCCTTAAAGCTGTATCCAGTCTGGGGACATCGCAAATAGAGATTTGTAACCATTCATTTGCAAGTCTTTGTGTACACATACATTCACATTTCTCTTGGAGAAATATTGCTTGGGTACATTTGCTTGTAAGAATCAAGATCAATATACAAAATCAACTCTATAATAATAGAAGCATAATATGCTAATTAGAGCAGATGTCCTTCCAACGACCTTCTGTATAAAGCTGCAGCAGTGGGGACCAAGCCCTTGCACGAATTTTGTGCACCGGGCCTCTAGTTTCTATATGCCAGGGAGGAGAAGTCAGGAAATAAAGTTTAAAACCTATCATTTATAATAAAATATTTAGGGTTACATCTGATAGAAGATGTGCCAGTTCTATACCGTACACAACACATTGTTGAGAGAAATGAGAACAGATGAATAAATGGAGAGATGCATTGGGTTATAACTTCAAATTTGGAGTCAACATTGGGAAGGCATCCATAAATTGGCCATCAAAATTCCCAGGAAAATATTACTAGGCTTTCTTTGGGGGATGACAATGGACAAAAACAACTTTGAAAAAGAACTTTAAATGTGGGGACTTCGGTTATCAATCTATAGTCATCACAAAAGTGCAGAATTGATATCAATACTGACAACCTGACAATAGAAGAGAATAAAGAACCCAGAAATGGTGCTGTGCTTATGGTCACTGATTTTTTTATATATAAAGTTAAAACAAGAAGTCAATAAAGGATAACTATTTCAATAAGTTATATGAAATAATTGAATTTCCATATGAAAAATAAACTTCAACTCATACCTTAAACCGTAAACAAAAAGTAACTCAAAATGCATCATTGGTCTCAACATAAAAACCTAATCTGCAAATTTCTATCAGAAAACATTAGGAAAAAATCTCCGTAACCTTAGTGAGGTGAAGATTTTTAAACAGAACACTGTAAACGTGATCCATAAGGACAGACATATAACAGTTCCTGAAAATTTTAAGTTTAGAACATTAGCCAATTTAATTTAAAATCACCTATAATATACGGAGTGGCATGAAAGGAGGGAAAATGGGAAAATGGAGTCAGCAAAGAGACATTTAGATATTTCTAATTGTTAGAACACTTAGCTTATCTAATTAGCCGGACACCAGACCCAAATATAAATAAAAACATAAATAAGATAATAAATTATTTTAATAAAAATACATCAGATTAAATATACAAATTTAAAAGGGCAGATGCTATTTCAATTGATGTAGACATTTATTAACTCCATGTATTGTAAATAACACTGCAGTGAACATAGGGGTGCATATATTCTTGGAAATAAAAATGTATAAAAGAAAATGAGGTAAGTATACACAATGAAACGAAATATTATTCAGCCTTTAAAGAGAAGGGAATTCTACAATATCGGGCCACATGGATTAACCAGGAGGGCATTATGCCCGGAAATGAATCAGACACAGAAGGTCAGAGAGTTCCTGATTCCCCTTTTGTGCGGGATGGAAACCAGTCCGACTCGTAGAATGGCAGTGTAATAGCAGATTCTGATGGAGAATTATTCATCCATGGGCATAGCATTTCAGCTCAGCAAGATGCATACTTTCTGGAAACCCGCTGTACAGCATGCACCTGTAGTTAAAAGTACTGCATCATGCCGAGACCGTTTTGGCTCAGTGGATAGAGCATCGGCCTGCAGACTGAAAGGTCCCAGGTTCGATTCCAGTCAGGGGCATGTGCCTTGCTTGCGGGTGCATCTCCAGTGTGAGGCGTGCAGGAGGAGGCTGGTCAATGTCTCTCATCGATCTTTCTGACTTTCTATCCCTCATCCTCCCTCTCTGTAAAAAAGCAATAAAATATATTTTTTTAAAAAAAGTACTGCATCATGCACTGAGAAATCTGTTCAGGGCAGAACTCACGTGAAGTGTTCTTTCCACCAAAAGAGGAAAATAAAAGCTACGTAACGGAGATTTATCCATGCAACACAGAGCATCGTAACATCTCTTGGTTCTCAACGTTGTAATCACGTTAATGAAGATCAAATTCCCATTGGCTCCCGCTGTTCTCACACTCAGCATCTGGAACTCCACAACCGCTCCTGGCTCACAAGTAGGAGGCGTCTGAGGGGCGGGGGGGCATCAGATGGACGTGCAGGCCCCCAGCGTTCAGGCGCCGGAGGGTTCCACTATGTGCTGTGCCATTAGGAAGTTCATTGCCACCGCTTTATAGTTACAGTTGGCTCCTGAGATCACCCATCACGGTGTGAGAGCCGGGGAAAGAGAGCTGAGGCGGAAAGGTTCTTGCCAGCACCTTCCCCGGGGACTGCGGCCTCATCTCCTGGAATGTACCTGCGAGCACTCCGGCAGTAATATTTTTTATTACGTGCTGTGATTTCCCACCGGTGTTCGCACTCCGTGACTGCTGGGTCACGAGGGATGGGGGAGCAGCTTTTCCATGGGAGCTGCCTCTGGGTCTGACACCCCCACACACACACCCACTCTGGAGACAGGGCCCCGTCTGCCTGGCCACTCACAGAACCACCCTGTCACCCAGGCCGCAGCCTCCGAGCCCTGCCTTCAGAAACAAGAACGGTGTTTTTCAGGAGTTAGGGCTTGAAGGAGTTCAGTCTACGGAGATAAATATCTATGTTATGAAACATCTTTGAGATTAGTTACGTTTCAGTTTAAATCCCAATAAACAAATATAAACTACACCCCCACACACACACACACATACAGACTCTGTTTTGTTCTGGAAGCAAGGAGGGAAATGAAACTCACGGTGATTGTTTGTCTGCAAAGAGAGGTGGTATTGCTAGGGACTTGCAAAAAATATGTATCCCATTGGCAATATGGGTTTTCACCCAAATTTAAAATTCGAGTTCACAAATGGAAGAAAGAGGACAATAGTTATCAAACTAGTATTTTATTTATTGCTAATAGCCCATCGCGTGTTATCGCGTGCAGTAGGCCGGGAACCACAGCTCGCCACCGGAAGCCACCGCTGCTTCTACATGAGCTGTGCAGCTTTCGTGGGAGATGGGCCTGCTGTTTCCTCTCTGGGTCGGCCCCCTGTCCCCCAGAGGCCCTCCATGGCTGGGGCGTTGCTGCAGTGATGAAGCAAGCATCCCAATCTGGCTGCTCCATGCCCCCCGCCCAGATGCCTTCCATCACCATGATGATGAAGCAAGCATTCCTCCAGGCTGCGCATGCTGCTTGCTCTCAGCGGCAGCCTCCCCAGGACTGGGGACTCCGCCAATGTTGAGGGGGACTGAGCACCGCCATCTTGTGGCTTATGGGCACCACCATCTTTGTGATGGAGTGATGGTTAATATGCACTTTGTGATGGAGTGACGGTTAATTTGCATATTGCTTTTTTTTTTTTTAGATAGGATGATTGCCACCTACATACTTATGTCAATTTACAGCTCCTCTGTATATCGTTGTTCATAAAGTAGATTATGGAAGTGTTTATGATGAACTGCTTTTCTCTTTAGTATATTGGAGGAAATAATACCCAACTTAGTTCAAAATGTTTATGGGGGGAAATAGAAGCTATAAAGAGATGACCAAGTCCGCAGGCAAAGGAGACAGTGTGATGTTTCTGTGCTTACTGCAATACCGTCATTACATTAATGAGGTGATAGGGTGAGTCGCAAAGTTAGAGCGTGAGATGTGCTGAGAGGCCACAGAATAACAGAGGTTACTTCTCCTACCGACTCCACAGTAATGCTTTTGCCCCTAAATTTGAAAGTAGCCAGTAAACATTGCTTTGAGCAGAAAGCTCAAAAATTGAAATCAAGTACATACATCCTGTTAAACAGTAGATACGAGTGTATTATTGTCTAATAATTTTTATTATGACCATCAAATGCAAGATATTGACAGTAAGTATTTTCTGTTCCTTCATGATTTTTGACACAAAATTCGGTTTCCTTCTTTCTTAGGAGGCCGTTTCTGAAACCCACAGGCAAAGAAAATCTCTCCTGAAATACAGAGAATGCAAAGGTAAAAGGAAGCCCCTCTGATCAGGTTAGTCAGAGGCCTCATTTCGGGAATTGATCTTGGCAAACACAATGGTATTTATGCAAATACTTTAAAAACTCGTGATAAGCAAATACTATGTAAATGCTAATATTGCTGTCTATGGTTGATATTTTCCTTAGAACTCTAGGCACCATCTCCTTAGAAACATCATTAAAATTTGCATACCCTTATTAAATGCAACTGTTTAAAGGTTGCTCTCAAAATAGAACTTTGTCTTCAGAAATGGTTTATGAATGTTATTTAATACACCCCGCGGCTTCCAGCGGCGACAGTGAAGGGACCTCCCACAGAGACTCAGCCTCCGACACCCATGTTGCAGCTTGGATTAGCAAGTGTGTTTAAATGGGGGATGTTTCCTCATTGGAAATCAGCCATCTTTGACCAATACAAGACCCACTAGGATTTGTACTGTATAAACTCGTGTGTGTGTGTGTGTGTGTGTGTGTGTATAGAATTTGTATCAACTCCTGTCTGTGTGAGTGTGTAGAATGTATAAATTCGTTTGTGTGTGTGTGTGTGTGTATGTATGTGTGTAGAATTGTATAAACTCGTATGTGTGTGTGTAGAATTTGTGTAAACTCGTGTGTGTGTGCGTGTGTGTAGAATTTGTATAAACTCATGTGTGTGTGTATAGAATTTGTATCAACTCCTGTGTGTGTGTGTGTGTGTGTGTGTGTGTAGAATTTGTATAAACCCGTGTGTGTGTGTGTGTGTGTGTGTGTGTGTGTAGAATTTATATAAACTCATGTGTGTTTATGTAGAATTTGTATATAGTCGTGTGTGTGTGTGTGTAGAATTTGTATATACGTGTGTGTGTGTGTGTGTATAGGATTTGTATAAACATGTGTGTGTGTGTACAGAATTTGTATAAACGTGTGTGTGTGTGTGTGTACAGAATTTGTATAAACATGTGTGTGTGTGTGTGTGTGTGTGTGTGTGTGTGTGTGTTGAACATGTCAGCTAGCTGCCTGAGCTAAAGGCAACTGAAAGAAAGATCAGTGGCCTCTCCCCTTCTCACACCCTTGGCCTTGAGGCGCTGCGGTACAGACAACACCCACTAAAAAGGGACTCCACTTAAGAGTCAAATAAAAAGGGGGGGCAGCGAGCATAGGTAAGTGAACATACTTCCCAGAGGATCTCCAATTGTGCATCTGTATCTGGAAAATGGTCCAATAGAGTCACTGGGAGGGTTGCCATGGGTGACCTGGCCGGCAGCAAAGGCACCCTGATGTGAGGAGTCGGATGTGGTGCCCTCTAGATTTCAGAGGAAAGAAAAGGAACCACTTCCCTTTAGCTCAGAGCAATATCACACATTGAGTGGTGCTCCCCACATATCTCCTCACTGTACAGCGGGATGGTGGCATTGCACACACAGACAAAGTGACCTCCGTCACTGCTGCAAACACCTCCAGCAAAAGTGGAAAGACAGCCGAGACCGGTTTGGCTCAGTGGATAGAGTGTCAGCTTGAGGACTGAAAGGTCCCAGGTTTGATTCCGGTCAAGGGCACGTACCTTGCTTGAGGGCACATCTCCACTGTGGGGTGTGCAGGAGGCGGCTGATCGACGTCTCTCTCATCGATGTTTCTGACTTTTTATCTCTCTCCCTTCCTCTCTGTAAAAAATCAATAAAATATATATTTTTTTAAAAAGTGGAAAGACAGGAAAGAGGTGGAGAGACATCGGTCTGTAGAGCCCCTTCTGAGAGTCTCTGTGCACTTCACAAAGCAGACAGGCGCCACAGCTAGCTCGCTGGGCCATGGACGCAATGTGTAGCCATGGGAATAGAGTGGAACCTCGAGATACGAGTGCCCTAACATATGAGATTTTTGAGATACGAGCCCTCGAGCGAGCGATTTTTGCTTTGAAATACGAGCAACAGTTGAGATAGGAGTCATCGCGTGGATCGGCCGGCTGCACACGACCCACCAGTTTACCACAACTCGAGGGTCTCCTAGTTTCCCACGCCTCAAGGTTACGGAATGAATTAAACTCGTATCTCGAGGTACCACTGTATTTGCAAATGCCCCTTGCTTAAATTTCATCACCTTCACGTCTGTGTCATTTACCTGAGTCCTAACCAAAGCATGGAGTTATTTTAACGAGGTAAGGAGCAGGTAAAATGGGCCAAGAAAACCCACAATTCAGGAAACGGGTGGAGAGGAATTAAGCCATGAAGTGCGCAGAGCGTTAGACTGATCCTGGCCCAGAGGCCAAGCGGTGATCCGCAGAGATTTAAACTGTGGGAGCTGGTCCTCGGAGTCTCGGGCAACTTAGCGGAGGAGATCTTGAGCAATTACAGTAATTGCACATCTGAGTAATCAGAGGGGCTTTTCCGAGCCTGCAGAATATCATAGAGTTCCTTCGTAAGGCATGTTTGTGCTCTAAAGCATGATTGTAGACTCTACCTTACAGAGCCAAGTTATGTGTGCATTCTTTCTGCTGAGTGAATATATAAAAGTAGCAAAATATGAGAGGAACCTCCCTGCCCATACCCCTCCTACCCTTCGTTCTTTACTTCTCTAGGTGTGGGACTTCCATTCACCTAGATTTTCAGTGGATCTGGATGATGGTTGTTCTGTATTTCAGTTGTAATGTTGATGTGGTTGTGGGAGGCGGTGAGTACAGGCGTTCACCAAGCCATCTTGGTTCTCTCACTTACATTTTTCCATCCCTGTGCCATACTGTTTAATTAAAGCTATTGGGGATAAAAAATGAAACCCATGTAAATTACTATTTTGTTGCCTTAAATCGCCATATAGTTTTGTAAGAGGCATCATGATAAATGTGTTTATAGATTCATACTAATGAGCAGCAGATTCGGGGTATCCTAGTCAGGACCTTTCAGCATTAAATGAGATAAACAATCTCAAACTTGCTAAAGCACATAAGAAACAGACAAAAGTTAAGTGGCTGTGGCAGAATGAGCTTTATGAGCTAACACTAGAGGCCCGGTGCACAAAATTTGTGCAGGGGTTTGGGGGTGGTGTGTCCCTCAGCCCAGCCTGCACCCTCTCCAGTCTGGAACCCTGGTAGGATTGGGCCTAAATGGACAGTCAGACATTCCTCTCACAATCCAGGACTGCTGGCTCCTACCACTCGCCTGCCTGCCTGACTGCCCCTAACCACTCCCTGACAGCCGGATTGACGCTAACTGCTCCCCTGCTGGCTCAATTGCCCCTAACTGCCCTCCCTTCCCAGCCTGGTTGCCCCTAACTGCCTTTCTCTGCCAGCCTGGTCACCCATAACTACCCTCCCCTGCAGGCCTGCTCCCCCCTCCAACTGCCCTCCCCTGCAAGCCTAATTGGCTCAAATGCCCTCCCTTGCAGGCCTGGTCCCTCCCAATTCCCCACCCCTGCGGGCCTGATCACCCACAATTACCCTGCCCTGCTGGCCATCTTGTGGCAGATATCTTGTGTCCAAATGGGCGTGGCCATCTTGTATGTTGGGGTGATGGTCAATTTGCATATTATCTCTTTATTATATAGGATAACTGAAAATTCATCAGCGCGCATTTCTCTTGACTTCATTCTCAAACTCTACGTATTGGTCCCACACAACAAGATTACATCCTAATTGTTAACAGACACCATCAACAAGAAAACTCCTATTTTGCAATATTTCTCACAAAATTCCTGGGTTACTTGTTTATTGATCCTATCAGTGTGGCTGAGGGAGAGGCATAAACTTGATTAGCTTAGGTCAAACGGGTGCTCCTTTACCACGGGGAATAAAAAGTGGGGAGTTTTTATTTTTCTGTAGAAAAATTATTGTGCCGAGACCAGTTTGGCTCAGTGGATGGAGCGTCGGCTTGCGGACTGAGGGGTCCTGGGTTCGATTCTGGTCGGGGGCATGTGCCTTGCTTGTGGGAACATGTCCACTGTGGGGAGTGCAGGAGGTGGCTGATCGATGTCTCTCTCTCATTGATGTTTCTGACTTTCTGTCTCTCTCCCTTCCTCTCTGTAAAAAATCAATAAAATATATTTTAAAAAAAAAATTACGGGCTGTTACCAGAAAAAAAGAGGAATGACTGATGTATAGGAAACCAATCAAACAAAAATCATGTGTGCTATAATAAAATTATGGGAGTATTTTAAATATTTTTCTTTATATCATATTCAAAATATTTAAAATGTACAAAATGAAATAGTAAGTTATGTTTATTCAATATAGCTTTAATTAAGCAATATCAAAATCAGGTAAATAGTAAGGAAAGACTGGAATCTGATAGCTTTCCGAACGTAAGTTTGCTTTATGCGAGTAGGATTTAATCAGTGATCAGAAGACACACTTGCTGTGTTTACTGGTGGCTTCTTTTCAAACAGGCATATGAGATTTGTTGGGCACCTTATCTCTGAAACATGAATTTACTTACAAAATAGAAATTACAATGCTACTGCTCCTCTTTATAAACAGGTATTGTCAAAATCAAATGAAATTAATTTCATGTCTAAAGCTCCATACAAATATGTAGCAACTGCTGTTAATTTTTCATTATAACGGGATGCCATATAAAAATTTGATATCATGTTGAGGAACTTTTTAATTATAAGATAGATTAAATCTATTTAAGTGGCCTGTTCCAAATTTATACTGTAATGTGAGGCCATTCAAGACCATTAGGCATATTAACGCTACTTGAGCCAAACAAGATTTGCTCTATATCCATATGTTGAGCCCCCTGGTCATCTCCTTTTTGTAGTGCCTACCGTATTTTCCCGTGTATAAGATGACTTTTTAACCCAGTAAAATATTCTCCAAAGTCAGGGGTCGTCTTATATGCCGGGTGTCATCTTATAGGGCGAGTATATCCCAAACTCTACATTTTAACTAGAAAAGTTAAGGGTCGTCTTATATGTCGGAAAATATAGTAAGTCTTTGAGTACACTCCAACATGGAGACTGCCTCACTGCTGAGTGAGTTACCAATAGCCCAAAGTAGGTCACTCCTAAAATAAAAGAAATAATCTAACACTGAGTATACATTTAATAAAATGTTCTACCTATATTGAACATAAGATTTTGTTCTTAATCTTGGCCTTGCCATTCTCCAGTCTCTCCTGCCTCTCTGCTCTGTCCTCTTAGGATGGAGGGAAATAAAGCTGACCTTTGTCCTCATGTCGGATTAGATATCCCTCCTATAGATGCATAATAGTCACCAACTTCTCACCCTATACTTCCCCCTGTGGTTCTCAGGATAATGACTTGAGGGAACGGCTGCAGACATGGCTTTGTAGGTATAGATACAGATGTAGTTTATAGCTCTGCTCAGTCTGAAGGTCCCAGTTTTAGATTCCGGACCATCTTCTTCTTCCTTCCCTCGTTGCTTCTACAGGACACCAAATCGACATTTTCATGACCTGATGACTGCACCTTGAAAAAAAATTATTGAATTCCATTTTGGCCTATCACAAATAAGAATTTTTAAAAATATATAATTAATTTATTCATTTATTTTAGAGAGAGGAAGGGAGGAGAGGGGAAGGGAGATAGAAACATCCATCAGTTGCCTCCCTGACTGGTGACAGGAATCAAACTGGTGACCTTTAGGTGCACAGGAATCAAACCAGTGACCTTTAGGTGCACAGGAATCAAACCGGTGACCTTTAGGTGCACAGGACAAGGTCAACCAACCAGGCCACACCAGCCAGGGCCCAAGTAAGAACTTGAAAATGGACTTTCCTTTAAGTCATCTTTGAAAGGGTTGAATTTGGTCCCATTTCCCCATCCATAGATAAGTGTATGTGATGATGGGTAGCCTCAGACCTAAGATTCATCCAAGATAGAAGAACAGATAGATTCTGGGTGATTTCATATTCCCATTTTCCTGCAGGAACCCTGGTCTACAGAGTCTCCTGCTGTGTTAGATGCTATATGACTTAGAACCGTAGGCAAGTTTAGAAATCAAAATGTAAGAATTAGCAGTTAATGCTCTGGCAAACAAGGAAAGAGGCCATACTCAGAACCTCTACAGGAAGCAACCTGCTAAAGAAATTAG
Organism: Lasiurus borealis; assembly: GCA_004026805.1. Taxonomy (NCBI): domain Eukaryota; kingdom Metazoa; phylum Chordata; class Mammalia; order Chiroptera; family Vespertilionidae; genus Lasiurus; species Lasiurus borealis. Next base: position 3,375 of record PVJN01002086.1, on the reverse strand, counting down.
ATTAAAAATGAATAAGTATTTCCTGAAAAATTTTTTTCATATTATGTTAAAGCTAAAGAAATCAGGTTGAATTACCTTAAAAGGTTATTAGGATCCCAATTGTGACTTCAGTGTGAAAGATAACTTGTCTATAGATCAGGTAAAGTAAGACTCGGTTTCAGCGGTGAAAACTATTATTAAAATGTAAGCACTAACTGATAAAGATAAAAAGCACTGGAATCAGTATGTTCAGGCTGGTCTTCTTCCAAGACATGGTCATGGGTGCATACTCTGCATTCACTGGTTGGGAAACACCACTTTAAAAAAATACCATGTTCTGGCCAGTACAAAGGAGAATAATTTTTTTACTTTAGAGAGAAATTCAAATATAATATCTTTGCTGAATTTAGTTTTTAAAACACATATAAATATGACCTTAATTAATTAATTGCTTAATAAGAAGTATTGACGCATAAACTGAGAATTTTTGTACAGTGGTACCTCGAAATACGAGTGCCCTCACATACGAGATTTTTGAGATACGAGCGATTTTTGCTTTGAAATACGAGCAACATTTGAGATAGGAGTAATCGCGCAGATTGGCCAGCTGCACATGACCCACCAGTTTACCTCGACTTGAGCGTCTCATAGTTTCCCGCGCCTCAAGGTTACGGAACGAATTAAACTCATATCTCAAGGTACCACTGTACTTAATTCCCCTTCTTATGATAATTAAGTAGTGGGATATCAATACTTCCTCCCCAAATAATACAACTCAGAGCATTTCTCAAAAGACTTTATTCCTATTTTTTGTTTCTTCTACAGTTATTACGGCGATGCTTTTGATAAATATATTTCCTTTTTCTGTAAATGAAGAATAAAAGGGTTGTATGCACTGAGGCGCTGCCTTCCAAATAAAGGATGTGGCGCTGAAATCATGGAAGCTCTCATAACTCTCTGATCCGTATAATTGGAGACAAATGATACTGCATGGAGCTCATTATTTTCCAGGCCTCTGAAAGGATTTCACAAAGGTGCATATTACCTCATAAAAAAATAAGTTGCAGTATCATTCATCTGGCCTCTGAATAATTAAAATCCCTATTTTCCAAATTGGATTACTTTGATACAAATGCTCACTGTTTCTGTTATGGCTCACATTGCATAAATATTATGCTCAATCAAAACGTGTTAGATGTCTTCGATGCGTGTATAAACCACGGTGTGTGCCGGCATGGGATTTTTAAAAGCTAACCAGCATTTCTGTTCTCTGGGGAAGCATCTTTGACTATGGAAGCAGAGCTCGTAAAGATTTCTTTTAAAAGATTAAAAAAAAAAAAAGCCTATTTTTCAGAACAGCATTAGTGACCGCTCTGTATGTCCCACCCCATGTGTGCTGAGATCACCCCTTCTGTTTCTCCTGTGGAATCCGGGTGTGATCCCTTGCAGAGAGGTGTAAAAAGCTAGAAAAGGAGCACAGAGGGAAGGGTGATCAGACATCCATGCATGCAAGAGGCATGGAAAGTGAATTGTGTCATGTCAGTCATTCGGTATATAAATTCCATGCTCTCTCATGTTTGTTTTGAAAACAGGCATTGCATAATATAAAGGGAAATCCACGCCATATTTCAAATACTTAATTTTTCTTTCCTTAGAACAGGGGTTCTCAACCTGTGGGTCAAGACCCCTTTGGGTATCGAATGACCCTTTCACGGGGGTCGCCTAAGACCAGCGGAAAACACCTATTTCCCATGGTCTTAGGAACCCACACACCACTCCTCGGTGTAGCAAAGTGTAGCCATGTCGTTTACTGTTGTCATAGGAAGACTGCTACCCATGCTATACCACGATTCAAGACAAAATTTCATTTATTTGCCATTAGAAATAAATATTTCACAATATATAATGACATATTGTTTTTGTGATGAATCCCTATGCTTTAATGATGTTCCATTTGTAACAATGAAAATACATCCTGCCTATGGGTTATTTACATGACAGTTCCTGACAGTAGCAAAATTACAGTTATGAAGTAGCAACAGAAATAATTTTATGGTTGGGGGTCACCACCCCATGAGGAGCTGTCTTAAAGGGTCGCGGCCTTAGGAAGGCTGAGAACTACTGCGTTAGGATGTCTGGTCTAATTAGCATATTAGGCTTTTATTACTATCGGTGAATGATTTAAATGTAACTGCTGAATAAACAGGCTCACCGCTGAGACTGGGGGTCAGTGATCCTTATTTTGTCAGCGCTTGCCTTTTCCAGCATGGCTGGCTTCCAAACAGTGACTGCTGGCCGGGACACGGATTGAAATTTACTGAACGGCTTAGATGCTTGGGAGCTGGATCTACACTAAGAGTCAGCGTCAGAGCTGACATTTACTGTGACCTCTGACCTGAAACCAGCCCTTACTCCGCTGTTGAAATCGCCATCCTTCCTCCTCATCTGGAGCATCTCTCTGTCTGGAAGGCTGTGAGGGGGTGCCAGGCCCTAACCTGGCAGGTCCCCATGACCTTCGACAGACCGAGGGGCGGGGCTTGTTCAGGTCAGATCTGGTCGAGGCCTTGCAAACAGGGGACACGCAGGAGCCTGCAGGCTAGGGAGGTCAGGGCGGCAACCGGTGGGGACAGGCTATGTGAGGCAGACCAGAGTCTTAGAATTATTTCTAAGTATTGTCTTTTAAAGGCAGTTCTATAGCAGAGATCACTGGTTTTTCTGTGTGTTTTTTTATTTTATTTTTTATTTTCATATACAAACAGTGAGAATTTTTTTTTCTATAGATTTAGACTTTCTTTACCCATTTCTTCCATTCTCACCTCTGGCTCTGGTGACCACTAATCTGTTCCCAGTATTTATGAGCTTGATGCCCTTTTAGATTTTGCATATTTAAATCACACAGATACCTATGTACCAATAAATAACTATAGAAAAATAATTCGTATTTTCTTTCAGATATTTTATTTTTTAAGGAAAGAAATGCAACTTGCCTAAACTAGTTTGGCTCAGTGGATAGAGCATCAGCCTGCGGACTGAAAGGTCCCAGGTTCGATTCCGGTCAGGGGCATGTACCTTGGTTGTGGGCACATCTCCAGTGTGAGGTGTGCAGGAGGCGGCTGATCGATGTCTCTCTCTCATCGATGTTTCTGACTTTCTATCCTTCTCCCTTCCTCTCTGTGAAAAATCAATAAAATATATTTAAAAAAAAAAAAAACAAGAAGCAGAGTCCACTGGACACTCAGGCTAGAGCGGGTGGCTGCCTCCAGAGCTGAGTCTCAGTTCTTTTCTTTTCTTTTCTGTTCTTTTCTTTCCTTTTTAAGTATATTTTATTGATTTTTTAGATTTTTTATAGAGGGAAAGGGAGAGAGATAGAGAGTCAGAAACATCCATGAGAGAGAG